>OZ035965.1:0-16384 GCA_964034945.1 Chrysopilus asiliformis | reverse complement strand
ATTATTTAAAAATTACTATTCTTAATAAAATAATAATTCATATAACAAAAGTTAATAAATAAATTTTTAAATTATTATTTTGAATAATTTGATTAAATGAAGAATAATTTTTTAAAGAATAATATATTATTTGACCCCCTATATATTCCGATCATCCTTGATCAAATCTTTTAATAATTTTTCTTCCTAAATCTAAAGGATAAAAAATAATCCCATAAGTTGAGATATAAGGTATAAATCATATAGAGCCTATAAATAATCTTGAATAATAATAATTAAAAGACTTATTAAAAAAGTATAACGAAACATTAGAAATTAAATACCCTAGAATACCCCCAAAAATACAAACAAATAAAGTTAATAATTTTAAATATATAGGTAAACAAATTATAAAAGGAGTAGGAAATATTAATCATCTTAATATTCTACCTCCAATTACAGCTATAATTAATAAACCTCTTATCCCACGTAATATAATTCATCCTTCATCATTTAATAAATGTAAACTTCTACAATTAAAATCCCCAGTTATTGAATAATAAGCTAATCGTAAAGAATAACATACTGTTAATCCAGTAGAAAAAAAATATAAAAAAAAACTAAATAAATTTAAATAAGATAAAGAAACAACTTCTAAAATTAAATCCTTTGAATAAAATCCAGCTAAAAATGGTATTCCACATAAAGCTAAATTAGCCACATTAAAACAAGAAGAAGTTATAGGTATTTGAACAGATAAACTTCCTATTGAACGAATATCTTGAGAATTTCCTATATTATGAATAATAGCCCCTGCACATATAAATAATAAAGCTTTAAATAAAGCATGAGTTAAAAGATGAAAAAAAGCTAATTTAGCATAACCTATAGATAAAATACTTATTATTAAACCTAATTGACTTAAAGTAGATAAAGCAATAATTTTCTTTAAATCAAACTCAAAATTAGCTCCTAACCCCGCTATAAATATAGTTAATCCTGAAAATAATAATAAAAATTGTCCCATTACAGTTCTAATTAATAATTCATTAAATCGAATTAATAAATAAATTCCTGCAGTAACTAAAGTAGAAGAATGAACTAATGCGGAAACAGGAGTAGGAGCTGCTATTGCTGCCGGTAATCACGAAGAAAACGGAATTTGAGCTCTTTTTGTTATACCTGCTAATACTACTAAACCCCCAATAATTATTATTTCTATATTATTTTTTATAATTTCCAAATAAAAAATATAATTCCATCTTCCATAATTTAATATTCAAGAAATAGCTAATAATAAAGCTACATCTCCAATACGATTAGATAATGCAGTTAATATACCAGCATTATAAGATTTTACATTTTGAAAATAAATAACTAAACAATAAGATACTAACCCCAAACCATCTCATCCTAATAAAATTCTAATTAAATTAGGACTAATAATTAATAATATTATTGATAAAACAAATATTAAAACTAATATAATAAAACGATTAATATATGTATCATTTCTTATATACTCCTTTCTATAATAAATAACTAATGAAGAAATTAATAAAACAAATGATATAAATATTAATCTTATTCAATCAAATAAAAAAGTTATAACAATATTTATAGAATTTAAAGATACTACTTCCCATTCAATAAAAATTCTATATTCTATTAATAAAAAATTAAATCTTAACCATAATAAAGTTATTCTAATTGAAAATAAAAAAACAAAACTAATACTACAAATAGATAAATATTTCATGATCTAAAATAAAAATTTATATCTTTGACACCACAAATCAATATTTTATATTAAACTATTTAGATATAATCAAAGTATACATGAATCTCTCTTTAAAATTAATAAATTTAAAGGAAATCAATGTAAAAATATTAATAAATATTCACGACTAACTCCTCCTCTACAAGAATATATTCCTGAATATATCTTTCCATGCTGACTATATGCATATAAATATAAAGTATATGATGCTCTAAAAAAAGATAAAAAAGATAATATTAATATAGATAATCAAGATCATATTACAATTCTATTTAATAATCTAATTTCTCCTAACAAATTTAAAGTTGGAGGAGCAGCTATATTACCTGAACATAATAAAAATCACCATAAAGCTATTCTAGGCATAAAATTCAATAAACCCTTATTAATTAATAATCTTCGTCTTCCCAATCGTTCATAAGAAACATTAGCTAAACAAAATAAACCAGATGAACATAATCCATGAGCAATTATTAAAGTATATGAACCACAAAATCCATAATATCTTATTGTTATTAAACCCCCTAATACAATTCCTATATGAGCTACTGAAGAATAAGCAATTAAAGCCTTCAAATCTGTTTGACGTAAACAAACTAATCTTACTAAAACTCCCCCAACTAAACTAATTCTCATTCAAATAAAATTAAATTTTAAACCAATATACTGAAGAAAAGAAAATACTCGAAGTAAACCATATCCTCCCAATTTTAATAAGATTCCAGCTAAAATTATAGAACCTGATACTGGAGCTTCAACATGAGCTTTTGGTAATCATAAATGAACTAAAAATATAGGTATCTTAACTAAAAATGCTAAAATTATAGAAAAATAAATTAATTCTCTATAATATAAATTATTTATTAATAAATAAAAATTTATTCTCCCACCACTATTATATAAATAAAAAATTCCTACTAATAAAGGTAAAGAAGCAAATAAAGTATAAAATAATAAATAAACACCAGCTTGTAAACGCTCAGGTTGATAACCTCATCCTAAAACTAAAAATAAAGTTGGAATTAATCTACTTTCAAAAAATAAATAAAATATAAATAATCTTATTCTTCTAAAAGTTAAAAATAAAAATAATAACAAAAATATTACATTTAATACAAAAAAATTAATATAATTATTATATTTATAAACAGATTCACTTGCTATTAATATCAAAGAACAAATTCATAATCTTAATAAAATTATTCCATAAGAAATTATATCACATCCAAAATAATATCTTATATTAATTCAATAATTTATAAAATAATTTATTATAATAAATAAAAAAGATAATAAAAATAATAAATTTTGAACCATTCAAAATCTATTTTTTTTAAATCTTAATGGAATAATAAAAATTAATATAAAAATAAACTTTAACATTGTAATACACTAAATCTTTGAAAATAATCATTTCCATGAGTACGAATTATAGAAACTAAAATAGAAAGACCTAAAGCTCCCTCACATACTCTAAATGTTAAAAATATTATTCTAAAAAATATTTCATAATTAAATATATTTAAAATTATAAATAAATACATAAATAAACTTAAAACAATAAATTCCAATCTTAATAAAGTAGATAATAAATGATTTCGATTAGAAACAAATACTATTACTCCTATTATAAATAATAAAATAGGCATTCCTCAATATAATATTAACATTAATTAAAATAAGTTTTAATAGTTTAATAAAAACATTGGTCTTGTAAATCAAAAATAAGATTTTAATTTTTTAAAACTTCAAGAAAAAAGAATTTCTTTTTCATTAATCCCCAAAATTAATATTTTATATAAACTATTTCCTGATATTATACAAATTAACATTTTATTATTAATTATAATCACAAGATTAATTTTTATTCAAATAAATCATCCATTAGCTATAGGATTAACTTTACTAATTCAAACATTTTTAATTTGCTTAATTACAGGTTTAATAACTAAAACTTTTTGATTCTCATATATTTTATTTTTAATTTTTTTAGGAGGAATATTAGTTTTATTTATTTATGTAACATCATTAGCATCTAATGAAATATTTAATATATCTATAAAATTAACAATAATAATAATTTCAGTATATTTAATACTTATATTTATTTTTATTTTCATAGATAAATCAATAATTTCATTTATATTTGAAAATATAGAAATAAATACTATAAATTATTTAAATAATTTTATTTTAGAAAATTCAATTAATTTAAATAAATTATATAATTATCCAACTAATTTAATTACTATTATTCTTATTAATTATTTATTATTAACCTTAATTGCAGTAGTAAAAATTACAAATATTTTTTATGGCCCTTTACGAATAATACACTAATGAATAAACCTTTACGATCAAGTCACCCACTATTTAAAATTGCAAATAATGCTTTAGTTGATTTACCTGCCCCTACTAATATTTCATCATGATGAAATTTTGGTTCTTTACTTGGACTCTGCCTAGTAATTCAAATTGCAACAGGATTATTTTTAGCTATACATTATACAGCTGATATTTCAACAGCATTTAATAGAATTGCACATATTTGTCGAGATGTTAATTACGGATGATTATTACGAACATTACATGCTAATGGAGCATCATTTTTCTTTATTTGTATTTATTTACATATTGGACGAGGAATTTATTATAATTCTTATTTATTTACTCCTACATGAATAGTAGGAGTAATTATTCTTTTCTTAGTTATAGGAACTGCTTTTATAGGGTATGTTTTACCATGGGGACAAATATCATTTTGAGGAGCCACTGTAATTACAAATTTATTATCTGCTATTCCATATTTAGGAACTGATCTTGTACAATGATTATGAGGAGGATTTGCAGTTGATAATGCCACTCTAACTCGATTTTTTACATTTCATTTTATTTTCCCATTTATTGTAGCTGCAATAACTTTAATTCATTTACTATTTCTTCATCAAACAGGATCTAATAACCCATTAGGATTAAATTCAAATATTGATAAAATTCCATTCCATCCTTATTTTACTTACAAAGATATTGTAGGATTTATTGTAATAATTATAATATTAACATTATTAACTCTTATTAATCCTTATTTATTAGGAGATCCAGATAATTTTATTCCCGCTAATCCTTTAGTAACCCCAGTTCATATTCAACCTGAATGATACTTCTTATTTGCATATGCAATTTTACGATCTATTCCTAATAAATTAGGAGGAGTTATTGCTTTAGTAATATCAATTGCTATTTTAATAATTTTACCATTTTACCATTTAAGAAAATTCCGAGGAATTCAATTTTATCCTATTAACCAATTTTTATTTTGATCTATAGTAAATATTGTTATCTTACTTACTTGAATTGGAGCTCGACCTGTAGAAGATCCATATATTTTAATTGGACAAATTTTAACTGTATTATATTTCATTTATTATATTATTAACCCATTAATTAATAAATGATGAGATAATTTATTAAATTAGTTAATGAGCTTGAATAAGCATATGTTTTGAAAACATAAGATAGAAAAATAAATAACTTTCTATTAACTTTACTAATAAAAATTAACAATATTAATATTATAATAAAAATTTTTAAACTTAAAAAAAAAATTAAATAATTTAATGAAAAAGGTAAAAATTTCTTTCAAGCCAAATATATTAATTTATCATATCGAAACCGAGGTAATGTACCTCGAGCTCAAATAAATAAAAAAGAAATAAAAACTAATTTTAAATAAAATAATAAACTATAAATATTTCCTCCTAAAAATATTACCGAAAATAATATACTCATAAATAAAATTCTTGCATATTCAGCTAAAAAAATTAATGCAAATCCACCTCTTCTATATTCTACATTAAATCCTGAAACTAACTCAGATTCCCCCTCAGCAAAATCAAAAGGAGTTCGATTAGTTTCAGCTAAACATGAAGCAAATCAAACTAAAGCTAAAGGAAATGAAATAATAATAAATCATAAATATTCTTGATAATAATAAAAATTAAATAAATTATAATTCCCAATTAAAAAAACAAAAGATAATAAAATTAAAGCTAAACTAACTTCATATGAAATAGTTTGAGCTACAGCTCGTAATCCCCCTAATAATGCATAATTAGAATTTGATGATCAACCAGCAACTATAACTGTATAAACCCCTAAACTTGTACAAGCTAAAAAAAATAAAATTCCCAAATTAAAACTATATATCTTAATTAATAATGGAATACATATTCAAATTAATAAGGCTAAAAATAAAGAAAAAATAGGAGAGAAATAATAAGAAATATAATTTGATAATAATGGATAAGTTTGCTCCTTAGTAAATAATTTAATTGCATCACAAAAAGGTTGGGGAATTCCTATAATACCTACCTTATTCGGCCCTTTACGAATTTGAATATAACCTAAAACCTTACGTTCCAATAAAGTTAAAAAAGCTACTCTAACTATAACGCAAATAATTAATAATAATCTTCCTACTAATGGTAAAATTAAATCTATATAAAACATAATACTATTTGTAATAAAATTACATATATAAATTCTAAATTTATTGCACTAATCTGCCAAAATAGTATATAATTATTAATATTCATCTAATAAAAATTAATATTTTAATTATTTGGTCCTTTCGTACTAAAATAAATAATTTCACTAAAGATAGAAACCAACCTGGCTTACGCCGGTCTGAACTCAGATCATGTAAGAATTTAAAAGTCGAACAGACTTATAATTTGAACTTCTACACCCAAAAATATCTCTTAATCCAACATCGAGGTCGCAATCATTATTATCGATATGAACTCTCTAAAAATATTACGCTGTTATCCCTAAGGTAACTTAATTTAATAATCACTAATAATGGATCAATTAATCATAAATTAATGTATTATAAATATAAGAGTTTTATAAATCTTATTATCACCCCAATAAAATAATATTATTATATAAATTAAATTATTCTAAATAATTTATATAACTAAATTATAAAGATCTATAGGGTCTTCTCGTCTTTAAATTAAATTTTAGCTTTTTAACTAAAAAATAAAATTCTATATAAATTTTATTATGACACAGATAATATCTCGTTCAACCATTCATACAAGCCTTCAATTAAAAGACTAATGATTATGCTACCTTTGCACAGTTAAAATACTGCGGCCCTTTAAAATAATCAGTGGGCAGGCCAGACTTTAAAATAAACTCAAAAAGACATGTTTTTGATAAACAGGCGAATATTAATTTGCCGAATTAATTATATAAACCTTACATAAATATATAATTAAACATTATTTTTATACTAATTTTATCATTATTAATTTATATATTTAATTTATATAAATATTTTAATAAAAAAATTAAAACAAAATAAATAATATTTTCTATAAATAAATTATAACATATTTTAAAATAATTACTAATTCTAAGCATACATTTATTAAAATAAAATAATAATTTTTAATAATTTATTTTATAGCTTATCCCATAAAATATTAATATTAAATTACATTTAATTATTTATAAAATTAAATAAAATATAATATTTAGATTAAATCTATTTCTTAAAAAACTAGATACCTTTAAAAACGATTAACATTTCATTTCTAATTTAATATTAATAATAATTATTCTACATTAACTATTACATTAAATTAACTCTTTTAAAATCGAGATAAATATAATTTATATTATATAATTAATAAACCCTGATACCCAAGGTACAATAAATTAAATTTTCTTATAAAATAAAAATTTTTCAAATTATTTCAATAATCCATCACAGTACTTTTAACTATTATTATTATTATTATTTCTATATAAAATACTAAAACAAATAAATATATAATTATTTTTAATATAAATTAATAAAATAAATAAATAAAATTTAAATCAACTTAAATTGAATTGCACAAATATCTTTTCAATGTAAATGAAATGCTTAACTACATAAGCTATAAATTGTCATTCTAGATACACTTTCCAGTACATCTACTATGTTACGACTTATCTTATCTTAATAATAAGAGCGACGGGCGATGTGTGCATGTTTTAGAGCTAAAATCAAATTAATAATCTTTTTAATTTTACTATCAAATCCAATTTCAAAAAATAATTTCATACCTTTATTCAAAAATAACTTCAATGTAATCCATTTCTTCTTAAATATAAACTGCACCTTGACCTGACATCATTTTTATTAAAAATTTTAGAAAATTATTATTCTTATAAAATATTCTGATAACGGCGATATACAAATTGAAAACAAATTTAAGTAAGGTTCATCGTGGATTATCAATTATAGAACAGATTCCTCTGAATAGACTAAAACACCGCCAAATTCTTTAAATTTCAAGATCATAACTATTACTACTCAAGATTTTATAATTTTATCTTAAATAATAGGGTATCTAATCCTAGTTTATAATTAAAATTTTCTAGCTTCAACTAATTAATTATTATAAATTTTAATAAATTTAAAATTTTACCTAATAAATTTAATTTTAATTTATAAATTAAACAATTTAACTAAATCTTAATATAATTTACTTATATTCTTTGTATAACCGCGGCTGCTGGCACAAATTTAACCAATATTATTTAACATTAATATTTCTAAATTTCTTTAATAAATAATACTAATTACTGCAAATAAATTTTTTATTATTTACTTTTTAAATAAAAATAAATTCACACAAAAATTAACATGTAAAACAAATTAATAATAAATCAATAAGCAAAAATAAAACTTTTATGATAATAATAAAATAATAAACTAAAAATATAAACAAATAAATATTTAAAATTAATAATTTATTGTAATAAAAATAAAAACAATACATTATTATAATATAAATAATAATTAACAGTATTAACCCTAAAATTAAAAATTTTAAAAATTAATTTAATTATTCCCCTAAATTTATTTTTATACAAAAATATTAAAAATAAACTAAAAATATAAACAAATAGATATTTAGAATTAATAATTTATTGTAATAAAAATAAAAACAATACATTATTATAATATAAATAATAATTAACAGTATTAACCCTAAAATTAAAAATTTTAAAAATTAATTTAATTATTCCCCTAAATTTATTTTTATACAAAAATATTAAAAATAAACTAAAAATATAAACAAATAGATATTTAGAATTAATAATTTATTGTAATAAAAATAAAAACAATACATTATTATAATATAAATAATAATTAACAGTATTAACCCTAAAATTAAAAATTTTAAAAATTAATTTAATTATTCCCCTAAATTTATTTTTATACAAAAATATTAAAAATAAACTAAAAATATAAACAAATAGATATTTAAAATTAATAATTTATTGTAATAAAAATAAAAAATAATATATTATTATAATATAAATAATAATTAATAATATTAACTCTAAAATTAAAAATTTTAAAAATTAATTTAATTATTCCCCTAAATTTATTTTTATACAAAAATATTAAAAATAAACTAAAAATATAAACAAATAGATATTTAAAATTAATAATTTATTGTAATAAAAATAAAAAATAATATATTATTATAATATAAATAATAATTAATAATATTAATCCTAAAATTAAAAATTTTAAAAATTAATTTAATTATTCTTCTAATTTTATTTTTAAATAAATATTAAATAACATATATATATATATACATATATACATATATATATATATAAATAATTTTATTATTAATATAAATTTATTATATATATATTAATATTTATATTATTTTTTATTTATAATTAAATATTTTATTTATTATATAAATTAATAATATTTCTTTTTTTTCCTTTTTTAAACAATTCGTATATGAATATTTTCATCATTAAAATTTTATAATATATATATATGATTAATATAATTTATTAATAAATTTATTTATAATATAATATTACTATTTATATATACTAATATATTAACTATATATTATTTATTTTAATATATAATAAATATATATATTTTAAATAAGATTTATTTATTAATATATTATTATATAATTAATTAATAATTTAATTATTTTTTAAATTAAAAATTTATTTTAAATATAAATTGATTTATATATAATTTTTTAATTTAAATATAATTTTTATATTATTATCAATTATATAAATAATTAAGTTTAAATTAAAACATTACTAATAAATATTATTTAATCTATTAAATTAACAATTAATATTTTAATTATATAACTTAAATTATTTATATAAAAAAAAATCTTTTAATTTAATGAATTGCCTGATTAAAGGATTACCTTGATAGGGTAAATTATATGATGAAAAATCATATTCATTATATTTAACAGAATTAAACTATTTCTAAAAGTATCAAAAACTTTTGTGCATCTTACACTAAAATATATTTATATAAAAAGATAAGCTAATTAAGCTATTGGGTTCATACCCCACTTATAAAGGTTATAATCCTTTTCTTTTTAATTTTTAAAAATTCATCAAAAATTTTATTTTTATTAATTTTAATTATAGGTACTTTAATTACTATTTCCTCTAACTCTTGATTAGGAGCTTGAATAGGATTAGAAATTAATTTATTATCTTTTATTCCCCTAATAACAGATTCAAATAATTTAATATCTACAGAAGCCTCATTAAAATATTTTTTAACTCAAGCCTTAGCTTCTTCCATTTTATTATTTGCTATTATTATTTCTATTATAAAATTAAATATTATTTCTCAAATAAAAATAAATTATGCCTCATTAATTATTATATCTTCTTTATTATTAAAAAGTGGAGCTGCCCCTTTTCATTTTTGATTTCCAGGTGTTATAGAAGGTTTATCTTGATTTAATAATTTAATTTTAATAACCTGACAAAAAATTGCACCAATAATATTAATTTCATATATATCATTTAATTTAATATTAATTTTTGCCATTATTTTATCTGTTTTAATTGGATCATTAGGAGGACTAAATCAAACTTCATTACGTAAAATTATAGCTTTTTCCTCAATTAATCATTTAGGTTGAATATTAGCATCCATAATTTCTAATGAAAATTTATGAACCTTATATTTCTTAATATATTCTTTTTTATCTATTAATATTGTATTATTTTTTTTTAATTTTAAATTATTTCACATTAATCAAATTTTTGATTTATTTTTTAATTCAAAAACTATTAAATTTTTATTAATAATTAATTTATTATCCTTAGGTGGGTTACCTCCTTTTTTAGGATTTATACCTAAATGAATAGTAATTCAATATTTAACAATAAATAATCAATTAACTCTTATAGTAATTATAACGATAATAACTTTAATTACTCTTTATTTTTATTTACGAATTTGTTATTCCGCTTTTATACTAAATTATTATGAAAATAATTGATCATTAAATAATAATTATAATTTTATATTTATAGATTTATATTTAATTTTTTCATTTTTTTCTACATTTGGATTATTTATTATTAATATACTTTATTTTATTTTTTAATTTTATTTATATCTATATTAAGGTTTTAAGTTAATTAAACTAATAGCCTTCAAAGCTATAAATATAAGAATATCTTTTAAGCCTTAGTAATTTTATTTTACTCCTTTAGAATTGCAGTCTAATATCATTATTGACTATAAAGCCTTTAAAACTTTGGTTAAAGAGATAAATCTCATAAATAGATTTACAGTCTATTACCTATATTCAGACATTTAACCGCGACAATGATTATTTTCTACAAATCATAAAGATATTGGAACATTATATTTTATTTTTGGTGCTTGAGCTGGAATAGTAGGAACCTCATTAAGTATATTAATTCGAGCTGAACTAGGTCATCCAGGTGCTTTAATTGGAGATGATCAAATTTATAACGTAATTGTAACTGCTCATGCATTTGTAATAATTTTCTTTATAGTAATACCAATTATAATTGGAGGATTTGGAAATTGACTAGTTCCTTTAATATTAGGAGCCCCAGATATAGCCTTTCCTCGAATAAATAATATAAGATTTTGACTTCTTCCTCCTTCATTAACTCTTCTATTAGCTAGAAGTATAGTAGAAAATGGAGCAGGAACTGGTTGAACTGTATATCCACCTTTATCGGCAGGAATTGCTCATGCAGGTGCTTCTGTTGATTTAGCTATTTTTTCTTTACATTTAGCCGGAGTTTCTTCTATTTTAGGGGCTGTAAATTTTATTACAACAGTAATTAATATACGATCAACAGGAATTACTTTTGATCGAATACCTTTATTTGTATGAGCTGTTGTAATTACAGCTATTTTATTATTATTATCTTTACCAGTTCTTGCTGGAGCAATCACTATATTATTAACAGATCGTAACTTAAATACATCTTTCTTTGATCCTGCTGGAGGAGGAGATCCTATTCTTTATCAACATTTATTTTGATTTTTTGGTCATCCAGAAGTTTATATTTTAATTTTACCTGGATTTGGAATAATTTCGCATATTATTAGCCAAGAAAGTGGAAAAAAGGAAACTTTTGGTTCTTTAGGAATAATTTATGCTATACTAGCAATTGGACTATTAGGTTTTATTGTATGAGCCCATCATATGTTTACAGTAGGAATAGATGTAGATACACGAGCTTATTTTACATCAGCAACAATAATTATTGCTGTTCCTACAGGAATTAAAATTTTTAGATGATTAGCTACATTACATGGAACTCAAATAACATTATCTCCTTCTATTTTATGGTCTTTAGGTTTTGTATTTTTATTTACAGTAGGAGGATTAACAGGAGTAATTCTAGCAAATTCTTCAATTGATATTATACTTCATGATACTTATTATGTTGTAGCTCACTTCCATTATGTATTATCAATAGGAGCAGTATTTGCTATTATAGGAGGATTTATTCATTGATACCCTTTATTTTCTGGATTAACATTAAACCCTACTATATTAAAAAGTCAATTTGCTATTATATTTTTAGGAGTAAATTTAACTTTTTTCCCTCAACATTTTCTAGGATTAGCAGGAATGCCTCGTCGATACTCTGATTATCCAGATGCTTATACAGCTTGAAATGTAGTATCTACAATCGGATCAACAATTTCTTTTTTAAGAATTTTATATTTTCTTTATATTATTTGAGAAAGCATAATTACTAAACGAAATATTATTTTCCCTATTCAATTAGCTTCTTCTATTGAATGATATCAAAGTCTTCCTCCCTCTGAACATAGATACTCAGAATTACCTTTATTAACTAATTTCTAATATGGCAGATTAGTGCAATGGATTTAAACCCCATATATAAAGGAATTCCTTTTATTAGAAATATAATGTCAACATGATCTAATTTAGGATTACAAGATGGAGCCTCTCCCCTTATAGAACAATTAATTTTTTTTCATGATCATACAATATTAATTTTAATTATAATTACTATTTTAGTAGGTTATCTAATAGGAATACTATTTTTTAATAATTATACAAATCGATTTCTTCTTCATGGACAAACTATTGAAATTATTTGAACAATTTTACCAGCTATTGTATTAATATTTATTGCTTTACCTTCTTTACGTCTTCTTTATTTATTAGATGAAATTAATGAACCTATTATTACTTTAAAATCAATTGGACATCAATGATATTGAAGATATGAATATTCAGATTTTATTAATTTAGAATTTGATTCATATATAATTCCAACAAACGAAATTGAATCTCATAATTTTCGATTATTAGATGTTGATAATCGAATTGTTCTTCCTATAAATTCTCAAATTCGAATTTTAGTAACTGCAGCAGATGTTATTCATTCATGAACTATTCCTGCTTTAGGAGTAAAAGTAGATGGTACTCCAGGTCGCCTTAATCAAACTAATTTTTTTATTAACCGACCAGGATTATTCTTTGGTCAATGTTCTGAAATTTGTGGAGCCAATCATAGTTTTATACCTATTGTTATTGAAAGAGTTCCTACTAATTATTTTATTAAATGAGTTTCTATTATAAATTCTTCATTAGATGACTGAAAGCAAGTAATGGTCTCTTAAACCATCTAATAGTAAATTAGCAATTACTTCTAATGAATTAAACTATATCAATATTTTATATAAAAAATTAGTTAAACAATAACATTAGTATGTCAAACTAAAATTATTAATATTAAATTAATATTTTTTAATTCCACAAATAGCTCCTATTAGATGATTAATTTTATTTATTGTTTTCTCAATTGTATTTATTTTATTTAATACAATAAATTATTTTTCTTACTTACCTAATTCTCCAAAAACAGAAGAATTAGATAAGAAAATTTTATCTAAATCTTTAAATTGAAAATGATAACAAATTTATTTTCAGTATTTGACCCTTCAACTAGTATTTTTACTTTATCATTAAATTGATTAAGTACCTTTATTGGATTACTAATAATTCCAAGTATTTTCTGATTTATCCCTTCACGATATACAATTATTTGAAATAATATCATAATAACCTTACACAAAGAATTTAAAGTTTTATTAAGTACATCTGGCCATAATGGTAGAACTTTTATTTTTATTTCATTATTTTCATTAATTTTATTTAATAATTTTATAGGTTTATTTCCTTATATTTTTACTAGAACAAGTCATTTAACTCTAACTTTAACACTAGCATTACCTTTATGATTAAGCTTTATAGTTTATGGATGAATTAATCATACTCAACATATATTTGCTCACTTAGTTCCGCAAGGAACTCCTGCTATTTTAATACCTTTCATAGTATGTATTGAAACTATTAGTAATATAATTCGTCCAGGAACTTTAGCTGTACGATTAGCTGCTAATATAATTGCAGGACATCTATTACTAACATTATTAGGAAATACAGGTCCATCTTTATCTAATTCAATTGTAATTCTTTTATTAATTGGTCAAATTGCATTATTAATTCTTGAATCAGCTGTAGCTATTATTCAATCTTATGTATTTGCTGTTTTAAGAACATTATATTCTAGAGAAGTTAATTAATGTCAACTCATTCAAATCATCCATTTCATTTAGTTGATTATAGTCCATGACCTTTAACAGGGGCTATTGGAGCTATAACAATTGTATCAGGCTTAGTTAAATGATTTCATCAATATGATATATCTCTACTGACCTTAGGAGGTATTATTACACTATTAACTATATATCAATGATGGCGAGATATCTCCCGTGAAGGAACTTTTCAAGGACTTCATACTTATCCTGTAACTTTAGGTCTTCGATGAGGAATAATTTTATTTATTGTTTCTGAAGTATTATTTTTTATTTCATTTTTTTGAGCATTTTTTCATAGTAGATTATCCCCAGCAGTAGAATTAGGAGCAGCTTGACCTCCTATAGGAATTATCCCTTTTAATCCATTTCAAATTCCTTTATTAAATACAGCTATTTTATTAGCATCTGGAGTAACAGTAACATGAGCTCATCATAGTTTAATAGAAGGAAATCACTCCCAAATAACTCAAGGAATATTTTTTACTATTTTATTAGGAATTTATTTTACTATTCTTCAAGCATATGAATATGTAGAAGCACCTTTTACAATTGCTGATGCTGTTTATGGATCAACTTTCTTTGTAGCAACAGGATTTCATGGTCTTCATGTTTTAATTGGAACTACTTTTTTATTAGTGTGTTTAATTCGTCATTTAAATCATCATTTTTCTAAAAATCATCATTTTGGATTTGAAGCCGCAGCATGATACTGACATTTTGTAGATGTGGTTTGATTATTTTTATATATTTCAATCTATTGATGAGGAAGATAAATTAATTTATTTATATAGTATAAAAGTATATATGACTTCCAATCATAAGGTCTAAATAATATTAGTATAAATAATTTTATTAACCTTTATTATCTCAATAATTATTATAATAATTTCAACTATTGTAATAATATTAGCCTCAATTTTATCAAAAAAAACTATTGTAGATCGAGAAAAATCATCTCCATTCGAATGTGGATTTGATCCTAAAAGATCTTCTCGTTTACCGTTTTCTTTACGATTTTTTTTAATTGCTATTATTTTTCTTATTTTTGATGTAGAAATTGCTTTACTCCTACCAATAATTATAATTATTAATTATTCTAATATAATTATATGAACTTGTACAAGAATTATTTTTATTATTATTTTATTATTAGGATTATATCATGAATGAAATCAAGGAGCATTAGAATGATCATCATAATAGGGTAGTAGTTAAATATAACATTTGATTTGCATTCAAAAAGTATTGAATTTTCAATCTTCCTTGAATATGAAGCGATAAATTGCAATTAGTTTCGACCTAATCTTAGATGAAATCATCCTTATTCTATATTTAATTGAAGCCAAATAGAGGCATATCACTGTTAATGATATAATTGAATTAAATATTCCAATTAAGGAAATATGATGTTCAAGTAAAAGCTGCTAACTTTTTCCTTTAATGGTTAAATTCCATTTATATTTCTTATATAATTTATATAGTTTAATTTAAAACCTTACATTTTCACTGTAAAAATAAAGAATTCTTTTTTATAAATTACTAAAAAAAATTATATAATTTATTCAAAGATAAAAATATCTCCATAACATCTTCAATGTCATACTCTAATTATAAGCTATTTGAAT
>CAXIUK010000036.1:0-44640 GCA_964034945.1 Chrysopilus asiliformis | reverse complement strand
ATGAAATGAAATGAAATGAAATGAAATGAAATGAAATGAAATGAAATGAAATGAAATGAAATGAAATGAAATGAAATGAAATGAAATGAAATGAAATGAAATGAAATGAAATGAAATGAAATGAAATGAAATGAAATGAAATGAAATGAAATGAAATGAAATGAAATGAAATGAAATGAAATGAAATGAAATGAAATGAAATGAAATGAAATGAAATGAAATGAAATGAAATGAAATGAAATGAAATGAAATGAAATGAAATGAAATGAAATGAAATGAAATGAAATGAAATGAAATGAAATGAAATGAAATGAAATGAAATGAAATGAAATGAAATGAAATGAAATGAAATGAAATGAAATGAAATGAAATGAAATGAAATGAAATGAAATGAAATGAAATGAAATGAAATGAAATGAAATGAAATGAAATGAAATGAAATGAAATGAAATGAAATGAAATGAAATGAAATGAAATGAAATGAAATGAAATGAAATGAAATGAAATGAAATGAAATGAAATGAAATGAAATGAAATGAAATGAAATGAAATGAAATGAAATGAAATGAAATGAAATGAAATGAAATGAAATGAAATGAAATGAAATGAAATGAAATGAAATGAAATGAAATGAAATGAAATGAAATGAAATGAAATGAAATGAAATGAAATGAAATGAAATGAAATGAAATGAAATGAAATGAAATGAAATGAAATAAAATGAAATAAAATAAAATAAAATGAAATGAAATGAAATGAAATGAAATGAAATGAAATGAAATGAAATGAAATGAAATGAAATGAAATGAAATGAAATGAAATGGAATGAAATGAAATGAAATGAAATGAAATGAAATGAAATGAAATGAAATGAAATGAAATGAAATGAAATGAAATGAAATGAAATGAAATGAAATGAAATGAAATGAAATGAAATGAAATGAAATGAAATGAAATGAAATGAAATGAAATGAAATGAAATGAAATGAAATGAAATGAAATGAAATGAAATGAAATGAAATGAAATGAAATGAAATGAAATGAAATGAAATGAAATGAAATGAAATGAAATGAAATGAAATGAAATGAAATGAAATGAAATGAAATGAAATGAAATGAAATGAAATGAAATGAAATGAAATGAAATGAAATGAAATGAAATGAAATGAAATGAAATGAAATGAAATGAAATGAAATGAAATGAAATGAAATGAAATGAAATGAAATGAAATGAAATGAAATGAAATGAAATGAAATGAAATGAAATGAAATGAAATAAAATAAATAAAATAAAATAAAATAAAATAAAATAAAATAAAATAAAATAAAATAAAATAAAATAAAATAAAATAAAATAAAATAAAATAAAATAAAATAAAATAAAATAAAATAAAATAAAATAAAATAAAATAAAATAAAATAAAATAAAATAAAATAAAATAAAATAAAATAAAATAAAATGAAATAAAATAAAATAAAATAAAATAAAATAAAATAAAATAAAATAAAATAAAATAAAATAAAATAAAATAAAATAAAATGAAATGAAATGAAATGAAATGAAATGAAATGAAATGAAATGAAATGAAATGAAATGAAATGAAATGAAATGAAATGAAATGAAATGAAATGAAATGAAATGAAATGAAATGAAATGAAATGAAATGAAATGAAATGAAATGAAATGAAATGAAATGAAATGAAATGAAATGAAATGAAATGAAATGAAATGAAATGAAATGAAATGAAATGAAATGAAATGAAATGAAATGAAATGAAATGAAATGAAATGAAATGAAATGAAATGAAATGAAATGAAATGAAATGAAATGAAATGAAATGAAATGAAATGAAATGAAATGAAATGAAATGAAATGAAATGAAATGAAATGAAATGAAATGAAATGAAATGAAATGAAATGAAATGAAATGAAATGAAATGAAATGAAATGAAATGAAATGAAATGAAATGAAATGAAATGAAATGAAATGAAATGAAATGAAATGAAATGAAATGAAATGAAATGAAATGAAATGAAATGAAATGAAATGAAATGAAATGAAATGAAATGAAATGAAATGAAATGAAATGAAATGAAATGAAATGAAATGAAATGAAATGAAATGAAATGAAATGAAATGAAATGAAATGAAATGAAATGAAATGAAATGAAATGAAATGAAATGAAATGAAATGAAATAAAATGAAATAAAATGAAATAAAATGAAATAAAATGAAATAAAATGAAATAAAATAAAATAAAATAAAATAAAATAAAATAAAATAAAATAAAATAAAATAAAATGAAATGAAATGAAATGAAATGAAATGAAATGAAATGAAATGAAATGAAATGAAATGAAATGAAATGAAATGAAATGAAATGAAATGAAATGAAATGAAATGAAATGAAATGAATAATGAAATGAAATGAAATGAAATGAAATGAAATGAAATGAAATGAAATGAAATGAAATGAAATGAAATGAAATGAAATGAAATGAAATGAAATGAAATGAAATGAAATGAAATGAAATGAAATGAAATGAAATGAAATGAAATGAAATGAAATGAAATGAAATGAAATGAAATGAAATGAAATGAAATGAAATGAAATGAAATGAAATGAAATGAAATGAAATGAAATGAAATGAAATGAAATGAAATGAAATGAAATGAAATGAAATGAAATGAAATGAAATGAAATGAAATGAAATGAAATGAAATGAAATGAATGAAATGAAATGAAATGAAATGAAATGAAATGAAATGAAATGAAATGAAATGAAATGAAATGAAATGAAATGAAATGAAATGAAATGAAATGAAATGAAATGAAATGAAATGAAATGAAATGAAATGAAATGAAATGAAATGAAATGAAATGAAATGAAATGAAATGAAATGAAATGAAATGAAATGAAATGAAATGAAATGAAATGAAATGAAATGAAATGAAATGAAATGAAATGAAATGAAATGAAATGAAATGAAATGAAATGAAATGAAATGAAATGAAATGAAATGAAATGAAATGAAATGAAATGAAATGAAATGAAATGAAATGAAATGAAATGAAATGAAATGAAATGAAATGAAATGAAATGAAATGAAATGAAATGAAATGAAATGAAATGAAATGAAATGAAATGAAATGAAATGAAATGAAATGAAATGAAATGAAATGAAATGAAATGAAATGAAATGAAATGAAATGAAATGAAATGAAATGAAATGAAATGAAATGAAATGAAATGAAATGAAATGAAATGAAATGAAATGAAATGAAATGAAATGAAATGAAATGAAATGAAATGAAATGAAATGAAATGAAATGAAATGAAATGAAATGAAATGAAATGAAATGAAATGAAATGAAATGAAATGAAATGAAATGAAATGAAATGAAATGAAATGAAATGAAATGAAATGAAATGAAATGAAATGAAATAAAATGAAATAAAATGAAATAAAATGAAATAAAATGAAATGAAATGAAATGAAATGAAATGAAATGAAATGAAATGAAATGAAATGAAATGAAATGAAATAAAATGAAATAAAATGAAATAAAATGAAATAAAATGAAATAAAATAAAATAAAATAAAATAAAATAAAATAAAATAAAATAAAATAAAATAAAATGAAATGAAATGAAATGAAATGAAATGAAATGAAATGAAATGAAATGAAATGAAATGAAATGAAATGAAATGAAATGAAATGAAATGAAATGAAATGAAATGAAATGAAATGAAATGAAATGAAATGAAATGAAATGAAATGAAATGAAATGAAATGAAATGAAATGAAATGAAATGAAATGAAATGAAATGAAATGAAATGAAATGAAATGAAATGAAATGAAATGAAATGAAATGAAATGAAATGAAATGAAATGAAATGAAATGAAATGAAATGAAATGAAATGAAATGAAATGAAATGAAATGAAATGAAATGAAATGAAATGAAATGAAATGAAATGAAATGAAATGAAATGAAATGAAATGAAATGAAATGAAATGAAATGAAATGAAATGAAATGAAATGAAATGAAATGAAATGAAATGAAATGAAATGAAATGAAATGAAATGAAATGAAATGAAATGAAATGAAATGAAATGAAATGAAATGAAATGAAATGAAATGAAATGAAATGAAATGAAATGAAATGAAATGAAATGAAATGAAATGAAATGAAATGAAATGAAATGAAATGAAATGAAATGAAATGAAATGAAATGAAATGAAATGAAATGAAATGAAATGAAATGAAATGAAATGAAATGAAATGAAATGAAATGAAATGAAATGAAATAAAATGAAATAAAATGAAATAAAATAAAATAAAATGAAATAAAATAAAATAAAATAAAATAAAATAAAATAAAATGAAATGAAATGAAATGAAATGAAATGAAATGAAATGAAATGAAATGAAATGAAATGAAATGAAATGAAATGAAATGAAATGAAATGAAATGAAATGAAATGAAATGAAATGAAATGAAATGAAATGAAATGAAATGAAATGAAATGAAATGAAATGAAATGAAATGAAATGAAATGAAATGAAATGAAATGAAATGAAATGAAATGAAATGAAATGAAATGAAATGAAATGAAATGAAATGAAATGAAATGAAATGAAATAAAATGAAATAAAATGAAATAAAATGAAATGAAATGAAATGAAATGAAATGAAATGAAATGAAATGAA
The DNA here is from genome assembly GCA_964034945.1 of Chrysopilus asiliformis. Classification (NCBI taxonomy): domain Eukaryota; kingdom Metazoa; phylum Arthropoda; class Insecta; order Diptera; family Rhagionidae; genus Chrysopilus; species Chrysopilus asiliformis. The sequence continues at coordinate 39,915 of CAXIUK010000036.1, read as the reverse complement.
ATGAAATGAAATGAAATGAAATGAAATGAAATGAAATGAAATGAAATGAAATGAAATGAAATGAAATGAAATGAAATGAAATGAAATGAAATGAAATGAAATGAAATGAAATGAAATGAAATGAAATGAAATGAAATGAAATGAAATGAAATGAAATGAAATGAAATGAAATGAAATGAAATGAAATGAAATGAAATGAAATGAAATGAAATGAAATGAAATGAAATGAAATGAAATGAAATGAAATGAAATGAAATGAAATGAAATGAAATGAAATGAAATGAAATGAAATGAAATGAAATGAAATGAAATGAAATGAAATGAAATGAAATGAAATGAAATGAAATGAAATGAAATGAAATGAAATGAAATGAAATGAAATGAAATGAAATGAAATGAAATGAAATGAAATGAAATGAAATGAAATGAAATGAAATGAAATGAAATGAAATGAAATGAAATGAAATGAAATGAAATGAAATGAAATGAAATGAAATGAAATGAAATGAAATGAAATGAAATGAAATGAAATGAAATGAAATGAAATGAAATGAAATGAAATGAAATGAAATGAAATGAAATGAAATGAAATGAAATGAAATGAAATGAAATGAAATGAAATGAAATGAAATGAAATGAAATGAAATGAAATGAAATGAAATGAAATGAAATGAAATGAAATGAAATGAAATGAAATGAAATGAAATGAAATGAAATGAAATGAAATGAAATGAAATGAAATGAAATGAAATGAAATGAAATGAAATGAAATGAAATGAAATGAAATGAAATGAAATGAAATGAAATGAAATGAAATAAAATGAAATAAAATGAAATAAAATGAAATAAAATAAAATAAAATGAAATGAAATGAAATGAAATGAAATGAAATGAAATGAAATGAAATGAAATGAAATGAAATGAAATGAAATGAAATGAAATGAAATGAAATGAAATGAAATGAAATGAAATGAAATGAAATAAAATGAAATAAAATGAAATAAAATGAAATAAAATAAAATAAAATAAAATAAAATAAAATAAAATGAAATGAAATGAAATGAAATGAAATGAAATGAAATGAAATGAAATGAAATGAAATGAAATGAAATGAAATGAAATGAAATGAAATGAAATGAAATGAAATGAAATGAAATGAAATGAAATGAAATGAAATGAAATGAAATGAAATGAAATGAAATGAAATGAAATGAAATGAAATGAAATGAAATGAAATGAAATGAAATGAAATGAAATGAAATGAAATGAAATGAAATGAAATGAAATGAAATGAAATGAAATGAAATGAAATGAAATGAAATGAAATGAAATGAAATGAAATGAAATGAAATGAAATGAAATGAAATGAAATGAAATGAAATGAAATGAAATGAAATGAAATGAAATGAAATGAAATGAAATGAAATGAAATGAAATGAAATGAAATGAAATGAAATGAAATGAAATGAAATGAAATGAAATGAAATGAAATGAAATAAAATGAAATAAAATAAAATAAAATAAAATAAAATAAAATAAAATAAAATAAAATAAAATAAAATAAAATAAAATAAAATGAAATAAAATAAAATAAAATAAAATAAAATAAAATAAAATAAAATGAAATGAAATGAAATGAAATGAAATGAAATGAAATGAAATGAAATGAAATGAAATGAAATGAAATGAAATGAAATGAAATGAAATGAAATGAAATGAAATGAAATGAAATGAAATGAAATGAAATGAAATGAAATGAAATGAAATGAAATGAAATGAAATGAAATGAAATGAAATGAAATGAAATGAAATGAAATGAAATGAAATGAAATGAAATGAAATGAAATGAAATGAAATGAAATGAAATGAAATGAAATGAAATGAAATGAAATGAAATGAAATGAAATGAAATGAAATGAAATGAAATGAAATGAAATGAAATGAAATGAAATGAAATGAAATGAAATGAAATGAAATGAAATGAAATGAAATGAAATGAAATGAAATGAAATGAAATGAAATGAAATGAAATGAAATGAAATGAAATGAAATGAAATGAAATGAAATGAAATGAAATGAAATGAAATGAAATGAAATGAAATGAAATGAAATGAAATGAAATGAAATGAAATGAAATGAAATAAAATGAAATAAAATAAAATAAAATAAAATAAAATGAAATGAAATGAAATGAAATGAAATGAAATGAAATGAAATGAAATGAAATGAAATGAAATGAAATGAAATGAAATGAAATGAAATGAAATGAAATGAAATGAAATGAAATGAAATGAAATGAAATGAAATGAAATGAAATAAAATGAAATAAAATGAAATAAAATGAAATAAAATGAAATAAAATGAAATAAAATAAAATAAAATAAAATAAAATGAAATGAAATGAAATGAAATGAAATGAAATGAAATGAAATGAAATGAAATGAAATGAAATGAAATGAAATGAAATGAAATGAAATGAAATGAAATGAAATGAAATGAAATGAAATGAAATGAAATGAAATGAAATGAAATGAAATGAAATGAAATGAAATGAAATTAAATGAAATTAAATGAAATTAAATGAAATTAAATGAAATTAAATGAAATTAAATGAAATTAAATGAAATTAAATGAAATTAAATGAAATTAAATGAAATTAAATGAAATTAAATGAAATTAAATGAAATTAAATGAAATTAAATGAAATTAAATGAAATTAAATGAAATTAAATGAAATTAAATGAAATTAAATGAAATTAAATGAAATTAAATGAAATTAAATGAAATTAAATGAAATTAAATGAAATGAAATGAAATGAAATGAAATGAAATGAAATGAAATGAAATGAAATGAAATGAAATGAAATGAAATGAAATGAAATGAAATGAAATGAAATGAAATGAAATGAAATGAAATGAAATGAAATGAAATGAAATGAAATGAAATGAAATGAAATGAAATGAAATGAAATGAAATGAAATGAAATGAAATGAAATGAAATGAAATGAAATGAAATGAAATGAAATGAAATGAAATGAAATGAAATGAAATGAAATGAAATGAAATGAAATGAAATGAAATGAAATGAAATGAAATGAAATGAAATGAAATGAAATGAAATGAAATGAAATGAAATGAAATGAAATGAAATGAAATGAAATGAAATGAAATGAAATGAAATGAAATGAAATGAAATGAAATGAAATGAAATGAAATGAAATGAAATGAAATGAAATGAAATGAAATGAAATGAAATGAAATAAAATAAAATAAAATAAAATAAAATAAAATAAAATAAAATAAAATAAAATAAAATAAAATAAAATGAAATAAAATAAAATAAAATAAAATAAAATAAAATAAAATAAAATAAAATAAAATAAAATAAAATAAAATAAAATAAAATAAAATAAAATGAAATGAAATGAAATGAAATGAAATGAAATGAAATGAAATGAAATGAAATGAAATGAAATGAAATGAAATGAAATGAAATGAAATGAAATGAAATGAAATGAAATGAAATGAAATGAAATGAAATGAAATGAAATGAAATGAAATGAAATGAAATGAAATGAAATGAAATGAAATGAAATGAAATGAAATGAAATGAAATGAAATGAAATGAAATGAAATGAAATGAAATGAAATGAAATGAAATGAAATGAAATGAAATGAAATGAAATGAAATGAAATGAAATGAAATGAAATGAAATGAAATGAAATGAAATGAAATGAAATGAAATGAAATGAAATGAAATGAAATGAAATGAAATGAAATGAAATGAAATGAAATGAAATGAAATGAAATGAAATGAAATGAAATGAAATGAAATGAAATGAAATGAAATGAAATGAAATGAAATGAAATGAAATGAAATGAAATGAAATGAAATGAAATGAAATGAAATGAAATGAAATGAAATGAAATGAAATGAAATGAAATGAAATGAAATGAAATGAAATGAAATGAAATGAAATGAAATGAAATGAAATGAAATAAAATGAAATAAAATAAAATGAAATAAAATAAAATAAAATAAAATAAAATGAAATGAAATGAAATGAAATGAAATGAAATAAAATGAAATGAAATAAAATAAAATAAAATAAAATGAAATGAAATGAAATGAAATGAAATGAAATGAAATGAAATGAAATGAAATGAAATGAAATGAAATGAAATGAAATGAAATGAAATGAAATGAAATGAAATGAAATGAAATGAAATGAAATGAAATGAAATGAAATGAAATTAAATGAAATTAAATGAAATTAAATGAAATTAAATGAAATTAAATGAAATTAAATGAAATTAAATGAAATTAAATGAAATTAAATGAAATTAAATGAAATTAAATGAAATTAAATGAAATTAAATGAAATTAAATGAAATTAAATGAAATTAAATGAAATTAAATGAAATTAAATGAAATGAAATGAAATGAAATGAAATGAAATTAAATGAAATTAAATGAAATTAAATGAAATTAAATGAAATTAAATGAAATTAAATGAAATTAAATGAAATTAAATGAAATTAAATGAAATTAAATGAAATTAAATGAAATTAAATGAAATTAAATGAAATGAAATGAAATGAAATGAAATGAAATGAAATGAAATGAAATGAAATGAAATGAAATGAAATGAAATGAAATGAAATGAAATGAAATGAAATGAAATGAAATGAAATGAAATGAAATGAAATGAAATGAAATGAAATGAAATGAAATGAAATGAAATGAAATGAAATGAAATGAAATGAAATGAAATGAAATGAAATGAAATGAAATGAAATGAAATGAAATGAAATGAAATGAAATGAAATGAAATGAAATGAAATGAAATGAAATGAAATGAAATGAAATGAAATGAAATGAAATGAAATGAAATGAAATGAAATGAAATGAAATGAAATGAAATGAAATGAAATGAAATGAAATGAAATGAAATGAAATGAAATGAAATGAAATGAAATGAAATGAAATGAAATGAAATGAAATGAAATGAAATGAAATGAAATGAAATGAAATGAAATGAAATGAAATGAAATGAAATGAAATGAAATGAAATGAAATGAAATGAAATGAAATGAAATGAAATGAAATGAAATGAAATGAAATGAAATGAAATGAAATGAAATGAAATGAAATGAAATGAAATGAAATGAAATGAAATGAAATGAAATGAAATGAAATGAAATGAAATGAAATGAAATGAAATGAAATGAAATGAAATGAAATGAAATGAAATGAAATGAAATGAAATGAAATAAAATGAAATAAAATAAAATAAAATGAAATGAAATGAAATGAAATGAAATGAAATGAAATGAAATGAAATGAAATGAAATGAAATGAAATGAAATGAAATGAAATGAAATGAAATGAAATGAAATGAAATGAAATGAAATGAAATGAAATGAAATGAAATGAAATGAAATGAAATGAAATAAAATGAAATAAAATAAAATAAAATAAAATAAAATAAAATAAAATGAAATGAAATGAAATGAAATGAAATGAAATGAAATGAAATGAAATGAAATGAAATGAAATGAAATGAAATGAAATGAAATGAAATGAAATGAAATGAAATGAAATGAAATGAAATGAAATGAAATGAAATGAAATGAAATGAAATGAAATGAAATGAAATGAAATGAAATGAAATGAAATGAAATGAAATGAAATGAAATGAAATGAAATGAAATGAAATGAAATGAAATGAAATGAAATGAAATAAAATGAAATAAAATGAAATAAAATAAAATAAAATAAAATAAAATAAAATAAAATAAAATAAAATAAAATAAAATGAAGAGAAATGAAATGAAATGAAATGAAATGAAATGAAATAAAATGAAATAAAATAAAATAAAATAAAATAAAATAAAATAAAATAAAATAAAATAAAATAAAATAAAATAAAATAAAATAAAATAAAATGAAGAGAAATGAAATGAAATGAAATGAAATGAAATGAAATGAAATGAAATGAAATGAAATGAAATGAAATGAAATGAAATGAAATGAAATGAAATGAAATGAAATGAAATGAAATGAAATGAAATGAAATGAAATGAAATGAAATGAAATGAAATGAAATGAAATGAAATGAAATGAAATGAAATGAAATGAAATGAAATGAAATGAAATGAAATGAAATGAAATGAAATGAAATGAAATGAAATGAAATGAAATGAAATGAAATGAAATGAAATGAAATGAAATGAAATGAAATGAAATGAAATGAAATGAAATAAAATAAAATTAAATGAAATTAAATGAAATTAAATGAAATTAAATGAAATTAAATGAAATTAAATGAAATTAAATGAAATTAAATGAAATTAAATGAAATTAAATGAAATTAAATGAAATTAAATGAAATTAAATGAAATTAAATGAAATTAAATGAAATTAAATGAAATGAAATTAAATGAAATTAAATGAAATTAAATGAAATTAAATGAAATTAAATGAAATTAAATGAAATTAAATGAAATTAAATGAAATTAAATGAAATTAAATGAAATTAAATGAAATGAAATGAAATGAAATGAAATGAAATGAAATGAAATGAAATGAAATGAAATGAAATGAAATGAAATGAAATGAAATGAAATGAAATGAAATGAAATGAAATGAAATGAAATGAAATGAAATGAAATGAAATGAAATGAAATGAAATGAAATGAAATGAAATGAAATGAAATGAAATGAAATGAAATGAAATGAAATGAAATGAAATGAAATGAAATGAAATGAAATGAAATGAAATGAAATGAAATGAAATGAAATGAAATGAAATGAAATGAAATGAAATGAAATGAAATGAAATGAAATGAAATGAAATGAAATGAAATGAAATGAAATGAAATGAAATGAAATGAAATGAAATGAAATGAAATGAAATGAAATGAAATGAAATGAAATGAAATGAAATGAAATGAAATGAAATGAAATGAAATGAAATGAAATGAAATGAAATGAAATGAAATGAAATGAAATGAAATGAAATGAAATGAAATGAAATGAAATGAAATGAAATGAAATGAAATGAAATGAAATGAAATGAAATGAAATGAAATGAAATGAAATGAAATGAAATGAAATGAAATGAAATGAAATGAAATGAAATGAAATGAAATGAAATGAAATGAAATGAAATGAAATGAAATGAAATGAAATGAAATGAAATGAAATGAAATGAAATGAAATGAAATGAAATGAAATGAAATGAAATGAAATGAAATGAAATGAAATGAAATGAAATGAAATGAAATGAAATGAAATGAAATGAAATGAAATGAAATGAAATGAAATGAAATGAAATGAAATGAAATGAAATGAAATAAAATAAAATGAAATGAAATAAAATGAAATAAAATAAAATAAAATAAAATGAAATGAAATGAAATGAAATGAAATGAAATGAAATGAAATGAAATGAAATGAAATGAAATGAAATGAAATGAAATGAAATGAAATGAAATGAAATGAAATGAAATGAAATGAAATGAAATGAAATGAAATGAAATTAAATGAAATTAAATGAAATTAAATGAAATTAAATGAAATTAAATGAAATTAAATGAAATTAAATGAAATTAAATGAAATTAAATGAAATGAAATGAAATGAAATGAAACGAAATGAAATGAAATGAAATGAAATGAAATGAAATGAAATGAAATGAAATGAAATGAAATGAAATGAAATGAAATAAAATAAAATGAAATAAAATGAAATAAAATAAAATAAAATAAAATAAAATGAAATGAAATGAAATGAAATGAAATGAAATGAAATGAAATGAAATGAAATGAAATGAAATGAAATGAAATGAAATGAAATGAAATGAAATGAAATGAAATGAAATGAAATGAAATGAAATGAAATGAAATGAAATGAAATGAAATGAAATGAAATGAAATGAAATGAAATGAAATGAAATGAAATGAAATGAAATGAAATAAAATGAAATAAAATAAAATAAAATAAAATAAAATGAAATGAAATGAAATGAAATGAAATGAAATGAAATGAAATGAAATGAAATGAAATGAAATGAAATGAAATGAAATGAAATGAAATGAAATGAAATGAAATGAAATGAAATGAAATGAAATGAAATGAAATGAAATGAAATGAAATGAAATGAAATGAAATGAAATGAAATGAAATGAAATGAAATGAAATGAAATGAAATGAAATGAAATGAAATGAAATGAAATGAAATGAAATGAAATGAAATGAAATGAAATGAAATGAAATGAAATGAAATGAAATGAAATGAAATGAAATGAAATGAAATGAAATGAAATGAAATGAAATGAAATGAAATGAAATGAAATGAAATGAAATGAAATGAAATGAAATGAAATGAAATGAAATGAAATGAAATGAAATGAAATGAAATGAAATGAAATGAAATGAAATGAAATGAAATGAAATGAAATGAAATGAAATGAAATGAAATGAAATGAAATAAAATGAAATGAAATAAAATGAAATAAAATAAAATAAAATAAAATGAAATGAAATGAAATGAAATGAAATGAAATGAAATGAAATGAAATGAAATGAAATGAAATGAAATGAAATGAAATGAAATGAAATGAAATGAAATGAAATGAAATGAAATGAAATGAAATGAAATGAAATGAAATGAAATGAAATGAAATGAAATGAAATGAAATGAAATGAAATGAAATGAAATGAAATGAAATGAAATGAAATGAAATGAAATGAAATGAAATAAAATGAAATAAAATAAAATAAAATAAAATAAAATAAAATAAAATAAAATAAAATAAAATAAAATAAAATAAAATAAAATAAAATAAAATGAAATAAAATAAAATAAAATAAAATAAAATAAAATAAAATAAAATAAAATAAAATAAAATAAAATAAAATAAAATAAAATAAAATGAAATGAAATGAAATGAAATGAAATGAAATGAAATGAAATGAAATGAAATGAAATGAAATGAAATGAAATGAAATGAAATGAAATGAAATGAAATGAAATGAAATGAAATGAAATGAAATGAAATGAAATGAAATGAAATGAAATGAAATGAAATGAAATGAAATGAAATGAAATGAAATGAAATGAAATGAAATGAAATGAAATGAAATGAAATGAAATGAAATGAAATGAAATGAAATGAAATGAAATGAAATGAAATGAAATGAAATGAAATGAAATGAAATGAAATGAAATGAAATGAAATGAAATGAAATGAAATGAAATGAAATGAAATGAAATGAAATGAAATGAAATGAAATGAAATGAAATGAAATGAAATGAAATGAAATGAAATGAAATGAAATGAAATGAAATGAAATGAAATGAAATGAAATGAAATGAAATGAAATGAAATGAAATGAAATGAAATGAAATGAAATGAAATGAAATGAAATGAAATGAAATGAAATGAAATGAAATGAAATGAAATGAAATGAAATGAAATGAAATGAAATGAAATGAAATGAAATGAAATGAAATGAAATGAAATGAAATGAAATGAAATGAAATGAAATGAAATGAAATGAAATGAAATGAAATAAAATGAAATGAAATGAAATGAAATGAAATGAAATGAAATGAAATGAAATGAAATGAAATAAAATGAAATGAAATGAAATGAAATGAAATGAAATGAAATGAAATGAAATGAAATGAAATGAAATGAAATGAAATGAAATGAAATGAAATGAAATGAAATGAAATGAAATGAAATGAAATGAAATAAAATGAAATAAAATAAAATAAAATAAAATAAAATAAAATGAAATGAAATGAAATGAAATGAAATGAAATGAAATGAAATGAAATGAAATGAAATGAAATGAAATGAAATGAAATGAAATGAAATGAAATGAAATGAAATGAAATGAAATGAAATAAAATGAAATAAAATGAAATAAAATGAAATAAAATGAAATAAAATAAAATAAAATAAAATAAAATAAAATGAAATGAAATGAAATGAAATGAAATGAAATGAAATGAAATGAAATGAAATGAAATGAAATGGAATGAAATGAAATGAAATGAAATGAAATGAAATGAAATGAAATGAAATGAAATGAAATGAAATGAAATGAAATGAAATGAAATGAAATGAAATGAAATGAAATGAAATGAAATGAAATGAAATGAAATGAAATGAAATGAAATGAAATGAAATGAAATGAAATGAAATGAAATGAAATGAAATGAAATGAAATGAAATGAAATGAAATGAAATGAAATGAAATGAAATGAAATGAAATGAAATGAAATGAAATGAAATGAAATGAAATGAAATGAAATGAAATGAAATGAAATGAAATGAAATGAAATGAAATGAAATGAAATGAAATGAAATGAAATGAAATGAAATGAAATGAAATGAAATGAAATGAAATGAAATTAAATGAAATTAAATGAAATTAAATGAAATTAAATGAAATTAAATGAAATTAAATGAAATTAAATGAAATTAAATGAAATTAAATGAAATTAAATGAAATTAAATGAAATTAAATGAAATTAAATGAAATTAAATGAAATTAAATGAAATTAAATGAAATTAAATGAAATTAAATGAAATTATGTGCTGACACCCTTGCAAAGCGACCAGAGCATGGCAGACAATGACATGATCGACGCGATGCGAGGGCGGATAGGTAAGAAGAGGGTAGTATACCTATGAAAGAAAACGGGCTAGCTCAGACCTTAGGGGTCGTGGGGTTTTCCTCTTCTTCACCCTACCTGACAATAACCGGTATACTACATGAAAGCTAAACAACTACAAAAGAAAGCTACAAGAAAACTAAATCCAATAGTCCGGAGGGTGATAACAACAGACCGTGCCCTCCCCTCTTCAGGATATAAGTCCCAAACCAGTAAATGTTGCATAGCCGTCACCGCTATGCAACCCCTTTGACAGTTACAAAAACTGTTTATTTGAACTTCTCAGATCATAGTAAATTTGCCACAAAAACTACCCCTTCACTGGACTCTTTCCCCCACAACGTACCTAAATTTAGGCGATCATTTCAAAATACCGAAAACTGCATGTATCGATTCGATTACCTTTAACCCGTTCGAAATGTTCGCTGAAATTAATTGATATCTGAATGAAAATACTCCCAAATATAATTAATGAAAAATAGGTTTAAATGCATGCTTTTATAATTCAAATAATAAAAAAAAATTGTTAACAAAACTTATGTTTAAATAAGCGAGAAACCTAATTTATTGAATACGGCCGTCAAACAAAAAAAAACTAAACCTGACCAATTAATTCTTAACATCTAAACTAATATTTATTTACAAATTTTAGTAGAGTTTTCTTATAGTCCTTTAAGTTATTCCTTTTATTTTATTTATTTATTTATTTTCTATGTTTGTTGTGTAGAATTGTTGGTGGATGTCCTTCTTTCGATGTATTTTTAACGATGATTGTATAAACGTAGTGGAGTGAATGATGAATGTAATTTAATGCATGCATGCGTGAATGAAGAATGAATAAAATGATGTTGCCGAATTTTACACCATAAATGTTGCTGGCAAATGTTGCTGGCAAATGTTGCTAGCGCCGATGAATGTAAAAAGAATGAAAATGTTGCCGAGTTGTCGGTGTTTGTTTGATGGTTGTTTGTTCGCACTATATGATATTGAAAATTTACTTACAGTAAGTCCCAGTTTCTTGTATGTTGTTTCTGATATGTATGTTTGAATGTTTATTTGAAATATGTTTGAATGTTGATTCTGCTATGTATGAATTATGTTTGAATGTTGATTCTTTGCGATGATTGAATGAATGTTGCTGGTTCTGCTATGTATGAATTATGTTGGAATGTTTGTGTGGATATGATGCTGGATGAATGGTTAGTTAATTTGAATGTTGAATGAATGTTGCTGGAACGGATGCATGAAATGTATAAATGATGCTGGAATGACGATATTTATGTTGGTCCGAACGATGCACATAAAACTGCGGTTAATTGAAATTGTTTTTAAACACAATCACTTTTTATTTCGTTCCTGTTTTAACATAACTTGTTTTTATTTTATTTTTTTTTTTAAATGTATGCTCGTGTTTTATGTGTTATGGATGATCGTGTTTTTATATTTTATGGATTTAGTGACCCATTTTATGTGGATTAAGTTTTTAATCGTAATTTTAACATCTTTTAAGTTTATGAACTGTGGATTTAGTTTTAAATTTTATGTTTTAACATTTTTCCTCTCACATTTTTATGCGCAAACAAAAAGAAAGGATTTAAACATTATTTAAATAAGCTAAGCTAATTTGCACACAAATTTAAACATTAATTAAATCAGCTAAGCACGCACTTAACCCTTAGTTTGATTTAAACCGCATTTAAAATTTAAAAATTCGAAATTTTATTTTAAAATGAACCGATATCAAAGTAATATCGGACCATCAGCAACTGAACCGTTTTTTTCAATTTTGGTTTCTTTTCGCCTCGGTATATAACGAAGTTAAAACGCTCCAATTTTTTATATAATTCAATTGTTTGGCGATCGCGTTCCTTTTAACTTCGTTGTTACTAAGTGGGTGTAAAAGGCCCATCTGGTTTTAAAGTTACAACGCGATTGCAAATTTACTTCAATGTAATGGAAAAAATCATTTCGTGAAATCACTATTCAACTTGAATCAACGAAAGCTTTGTTGAGAAAAAAAAAATTTTTAGGGAATTTGATTTTAAACAAATATTCAAATTATTTCCAAAAAAAAATAAATAGGTAAAAAAAAAATTATATGGCAGGTCGTTACACCATCAGCATTTTTAATGATTTCTCAAGTCGGCGAAAATGCTGAAAAAAAGATGTGCCATTTATAGTTGCGCAACGTGTGGCTTCGACCACGCCCTGAGATAGTCTCATGCTACTAAAATAGCCGGGCAAAACAAAAGAAAATAATAATAAAGTTTACGATGTAGAGTAGAAAATTGAGGTAAAAAAAAACAAAATTTGGAGGGTTTGAAAGCGATGTGAAAAAGAAACGCGACTTTATGATGTTAATGTTTCAAATCCTTTGCATGAAAATTTCCCAATTGTTTTCCCTTCATGTCCTCTAGCAGATATATGGAATTTCCCACTGCCTTTACTACGCGGCACTTGAGGAATTTCGGTGCAAGCTTAGCGCTATATTTTTTTGAGGCGTCACTTAAACTAAAATTACGTCGAAAAACGATTTGTCCTGGAAGGAATTTTCTTTCTGATGATCTCAAATTATAGCGACTTTGATATTTTAGATGCGCAGCTTCAAGATTTTCCTTAACTTTTTCTCGGATTAGACGTAGTTTATCTGTGGCAGCCAGAACCTCAATGTCGCCACTAGGAAGTGAATTCAGACGTTTCAACAGGGGGTAAGCGGAGGCATGGGTTACTATGTGTTGACCGAATGTGAGGAAATACGGAGTTTGTTGAGTTGCTGTGTGAACCGAACTGCGAATGGCACATGCGATTTCTTGAATATGTAGGTCCCATTTTCTTTGATCACTTTGAAGAAACGATCGTATTGCGGCTAAAACTGTTCGATTCACCCTTTCTGAGGCATTTGCCTGAGGGGAATAAACTGCCGTGCGTAGGTGTTTCACGTCATATTTCTTCAACAGTGATTTGAACTCGTTCGACGTGAACTGCCGACCGTTATCCGATACTAAGATTTCGGGAACGCCAAATAGAAGGAAAACGTCTTGCAGAAGAAATCTTATTATTGCTTTCGCTGTTCCTTGCCTTAGAGGTTTTAGTAAGACAAACTTCGTAAAATGATCCAAGACTACCAAAAGTATTGTATTCCCGTCGGACGATCGCGGGTAAGGACCTAAGAGGTCGATATAAATTTTTTGCCAGGGTCGAACTGTCTCTATCAACTCACCCATCGGAGGACGAAGAACAGTATTTGGGGCTTTGGTCATTTTACAAGTTTCGCAGTTTCTGACGTACTCCTTCACATCTGAGGTCATAGATGGCCAGAAGTACAATTGACGCAGTCGGTAAAGGGTTTTGTTAATGCCACCATGCGAGGTTTCCGGCGTATCATGTGCGGATTTTAGCAAGTCAGAGGTTAGTTCTGTTGGCACCCACAATTTCCAACATTGATCCTCCTGAATAGGATCACCAGATCTAGCTTCTCGACGTTTATAAACGAAGCCATCTGAAGTACAAACATCGGGAAGAGTTTCGTGATTCTTCTGGACTGTATCAATTAAATTCCTATATTCTTCTGATTGGAAATAAGGAGAAGACAAATTGATTTCCAGCCCAAAAGAAACACAAAGCTCATCCGAATGAATCCGTGATAAAACATCCGGCACCACATTCTGACTTCCGCTTCGATGTTCTATGCGAAACTCGAAGGCTTGCAATTTTAGTGACCACCTCGCCAAGCGTCCACTCAAATCTTTGAGGCTCATTAGCCAACGAAGGCTCGCGTGATCCGTTACAATTCGGAAGGGTTGACCCTCAACATAAGGCCGAAACTTTTTAACGCAATACACCGCAGCCAAACATTCCAACTCGGTAATACTATAATTGCGTTGCGCTGCGTTCAGTTTGTATGACACGTAGGAAATTGGTCGCTCATTACCGTCCTCATCTACCTGACAAAGCACACCTCCCACACCGGTTGTGCTAGCATCACACTGAATAATAAATTCCTTGCTAAAGTCAGGATTCACTAACACAGGTGCGGTTGTCAGTTTGATTTTCAGGGTATTGAAAGCTTCTTGTGCCGCACTAGTCCACTTAAAGCCACCTGAAGATTTTTTTAAGCATTCGGTGATCGGAGTAGCTATTGCTGCATAATTGGGGACAAACCGACGATACCATCCCGTCATGCCCAAAAACCGGCGAACCTGTTTTTGCGATTTGGGGATGGGAAAGTCAGCGACAGCAGCCACTTTTTGGGGATCTGTTTTCAGGACTCCGTCCCCTACTATGAAGCCCAGGTATCGCAATTCGCGCATGCAGAAATGGCTTTTCTTCATGTTTATCGTCAAGTTGGCCAATCGTAGACACTTGGCTACATCTTTTAGAACGCGGAGATGGAGATCGAAATTTGGCGATATTATCAGCAGGTCATCTAAATAAACAAAGACATATGGACGTAACTCAGGTGTCATTGGTTTGAGAGCTTTGTCCATCAGCCTGCACATGCGTTGACATGCGTTGCACAAACCGAAGGCCATTACCCTATACTGGTACAACGGTCGTCCTGGCACCGTAAAAGCTGTTAATTCCCGAGATTTTTTCTCTAAAGGAATTTGCCAGAAGGCGTCTTTTAGATCGATGCTTGTTATGAATCGCGTGTCTTCCAATCGACTGAGGAGTCCATCAATATGGGGCAAAGGGTAAGCATCCCCTACGGTAACACTGTTGACCTTGCGTGAGTCCAAGCAAAGGCGAACCTTTCCTGGTTTCTTCACAAGGACCACAGGCGAATTCCAAGGTGAGGAGCTTTCCTCTATTACCCCTAACGCGAGCATGCGATCAATCTCCTCATACATCAACCGTTGTACAGCGGGAGACACCGGGTAATGTCTTTGTTTAATAGGTGCAGCGCCACCCACATCAATAATATGCTGCTCTAAATGTGTCTTGCCTAAGCCTAAAACGTCGCATGATGGAAAACAGGAAATAATTTTTTCTAACTCTGACTTTTCCTTTGATGTTAATTCGTGCATGTTTGGGTTAGAAAGATTGATAATTGGAGTATCTATCATAGATTTGGTCAGTTCGTTTATTTGGAACGGAAGCAATCCGAACGCTCGCCAAAAGTCTATCCCTAAATAAACGTCCTGGCTCAATTCAGGAATAAGGTAAAAATTTACCATTTTCTCCTCTTGTCTGAATTTAACCGGAGTTTTTATGCATCCTATAATTGGGTGCGACTTTCCATCGGCGGTTTTTACTTGTGAATGAACTTTTTGATATTTAAGACCTAATTGATTGACCAAATCGAGACAGTTTCTACCTAGGCAGCTAATATTCGCTCCCGAATCTAAAAGACCTTGGAATTTATGATTCAAGATCGAAATTTCGGCGTATAACCGATCATCTTCACTTGAACAAATTATAGATGAAACGATTGATTGTTGTCTCGTCTTAAGATTTTTGTACCAATCTTTCAAGCGCTTTACGGATCTAATTTTTCTAGCAGAAAGAGGCGGAAAGTCAAATATTCGTTTACGTGCTTCGTAATAAGCGACTTTTCTTTCATGCAAAGATTTAATAGGTAAGTTTTCAAAATTATTTTTAAGGGTTTCTTTTTCAGGGTTTCGTTTCAAAATGTTAATGGGTTTTATGTTTTCCAATTCAGGGCTCTCAAAATGATTTCCGGAATCTAATTCCGTGAGCGGGAGTTTCCGGAATTTGTCCCACTCGTTGACGAGTTTCCCGACTTAGAACAATTCGTGCAAGTCTGTCTGTCCTCTAATTTCCGTCCACATCTAAAGCAGAAGCGCTTATTAATTGGTTCCACGCAGTCCTTAAAACCGTGACCTTGTGAATTACAATTCCAGCAAGATAAGGTGTTTCGTTCTGTTCTTTGTCGGTTAGCTGGATACGTTCTTCTGTATTCTACCGCCTCTAACAAGTGGTCTAAATGTTTCAAGCTATTTTCGAGGTCAATTTCGTGAACTTGTCGATTAGGTTGTTGAGACATTTGCTGTGTTTTAAGATTATTTAAATGAAGCTCAGCGCGTCTACAAATATCACGAAATTCTTTCATTGTGAAAATTCTTGAAGAGAAAATCAACATGGATATACGCGACAAGACATTTTTCCGTAGGATTTCAATCAGCGGAATGTCGGGGATTGGGGACGTCATCCGAATGTTTAAGGCTCTTATATCGGACAAAAAGTCATCAATCGATTCTCGTGGACCTTGTTTACGCTGCATTATCATGCTGAGAATATCATGATCAGTGTCGGGACTGCTGAATTGGCTTCGCATTTCTGACTTTATGGTTGACCAATCAGGAGTCGGATTGTTGCGCAAAAAATGCCAATACCACGACTCTGCACTTCCTTTTAAGAATCTATGAAACTTTTTCGCAAGGTCTACCTGAGAAACACTATCTTTTAAGCACAGTGTTTCAAGTCTGAAAATAAATTCGTCGATTGAAACACTCGTCTTTGATCCATCGAATTGGACTGTCCACTTAGAAATCGGACTACGCGAACGACAATGGTTTATGGTATTACGAGCTGAACCATCGTTAGAAACTGGAATGTTTCGCTCAAGGACATTCTGTTGAGACACCGGAATATTTAAAGAAGGTTGAGATGACGGCCTAGATAAGTTCATCCGCGCTAAAGTTTCTTGCAAACTTCTGATGGTGTTTTGTTGAGCATTTAACAACCTCCTAAATTCATCATCGCTGTTATTTTTAGGGGGTGGAAAGTTGCGCGTATATTCGTCATACGTCGGGTCCCATGAGAGACCAGTAGAAGGTCCTGCAGCTTCATCTGGAAACGAGATCGGAGCGGTTTGTCGTATTTCTTGCGGTAAAGGAGTGATACGGGGAACAGTCGTCGGATTATCCGGTACGCCAGGTAATTGAAAGTGATTACCCGAGTTAGGCAAAGACGCTGGTCTGAAAGTCAATGGGGTCGAGGGCGGAACCGGTAGCGAAAGATTTAAATTTTCGAATTGTAGCTGTTGTCTAACTCGGTCTAACGCAAAATTTGATCGTCCACGTCCTCGAACTCGCCGTGTGTTATCTGGATGCCTAATATTATGGTTACCAGAAACAGGAATATTCAAAACATCGGCTCTATTTGGAATTTGCAAACCTGGTTCACCTAACACTTCCATATTTCTTGCTTGCTGCCTCGTAATCATTTTCGGGATTGCCCCTTGAGGAGTTTTGGGAAAATTATCCATTATAAAAAGATGATACGAAGAGAAAATCAAAGTTTGAAACCCAAAGAAAAAAATAATCGTAGATATAAATTTAATAACCCAAAACCAAATTTAAAGGAAAATTTGAATATTTATTTAAAAAAAATCGATTCAAATAACTTAGAAATATTATCAAAAAAAATTAGCCAAAATAAATAATAGAAACAAATCGAATAGAGATTTTACTAGATAAAAAAATCTGATTTATCGGAAAGAAAATATATCAAAATCAAATCGAAACGAAAGAAACCAAATTTGATAAACAAAATAATAACCACAATCAGAAAAGAAACGCTTGTTTCCTGATTCAAATATTTTATATATAACTTTTTGTCTTCTTCATAATTTAAAGGGGGAAATTATCCAGCAAAAAGGCAATTATAATTTTGTTACTATGCCACTTTGTTGTTCTCTTATTTCTTTACGTACATTCTATTTTGCAGCATTATTATATTCAGCATTAACGATCTGAAGAGTTCAAATAAATGTTAAGTTATGTTTTAGATTGAAATTTTAATGCGATTAACAAACGATAAATTGAGTAGGCAAAATCAGCTAAGTATACTGACTGAAATCGGTCAACTACACAATTCAAACATAACAAAAGCTATAATTGCCAGCAATTATTGGAAACCCGTATGGTGGTTTCAGGGAACAGTTGTATCAAAATTCCACTTTGAAGTGAATTTTTTTTTTTAAAATTACTCTGTGTAATGTTTTATTACTCTATTCTTCATACTAATTTTGGTTTTCTAACTTACTATACATTATAAGTAATTATTTACAATATATTTTTTAACTACTGCGAATTAAACTTTCTCAGTCAACAAAAACAATTTTTTTAGTGATGCATTGTTTTTGTAGTTCAGCAAGGGCACGGGAAGCCGAAAGTTATCTTGCCAGAATGGGAATTGGGAAAGGTTATGTTAGTTGGTAAAGGGAATTAATGTGAAATACAATAGATTTTAGAAAAGGTGTAGAAAAAATACATGAATTGGTTAAAATTGTTAATATAGTTATATTATGAAAATAAATCTGTTGTATTTCTGCATATACATGTTATGTGAATTAACTACTAATACTAATTTTTTTTATAATTTTTTTTTGTTTTTTTTTTTTTATGTTACTACTACAATACTTGTTTCCCTACTTATAGTAAACTACATTCAATAAACTACTAGCATACCAATACATTTTTTTTGTAAAGTGTATTTGTCTGTTTGTTACCAATATATAAACTTGACTTCTATGTTAGTTTCAAAAGCAACAAAAACAAATAAAGAAATAAACTTTTATGCCTAAAACATTAAAGGAACAGGAGCATCAACAAAGTTAAATTACACAAAGAATTTTGTAGGATTATATTACTATATTAAGTGCTGGTTGAATTTATAACAATCTGTATAGCGTCGTGAAAACTATAAACCTCTTCAAAAGTATCTGCCAAAATTGAAGATGTATCTAAATTGGAGAAACACCAGTCGATTTGGGAACCGCAGTTAGTGGTCGAAACTCTTTGGTCTAACAAACTTCGTAGACTCAAATCGCCAAGTTTTTTGCTCATCACATCATTATTATTGATACTACGATCTTGATTAAAATCTCCCAAGATAATCATTTTTCGATTGCAAGAAAAGGGTATCCGCAATACATGTTCTAGCTCTTGTACAACGCGTGTTTTTGAAAAACGTGGACTTTTATACAAGGCTAGGAATAATATGTCATGAAATTCAAACAAAACATATTGGAAAACATGATTATTTTCACAGATTTGTTGTACTTTTACAACATTGATGAGTGAGGCAATTGAATTCTTAGCAAAACAGAGTATCCCATTGTGTTTTCTCATATTTTGGCCTCCGCTGTTATCTAACCTAGCGACAATGGAATATTGATCTAAGTCATACTCCTCATTGGGCAATGTCCAAGTTTCTACAAAACATAGGATATCGAGTGACAAAACTAAATTGTTGCATTTAATATCATCGATGTGTTTGTGTAAGCTTTGGACGTTATGAAATAAAACGTTAAGTTTATTAAGGAATTTATCTTTAAAACTTGCAAAATGGGGCGTTAGAAGTTTTTCTGCATTCAAAGATACTAACTCTGTAGAAACGGGATCAGAAGCTGTAGGAGATTTTGGTGATTTGAATTTCCCGATTAAAAAGAGACCAGAAGCTTTTGTTGCTCGGCTACATGCCACATACAAATGGGCCCGTGTCATACCAGGGGTTAAATGAACGGCAACGTTAACATAAGTGGATCCCTGACTTTTGTGGATAGTAATAGCTTCGGCTGGGACGACCGGAAACTGGGACCTCTCAATTACGACTCGATCATTGGATTTGTATTGAAAACTTTTAACTGATTTTTCTATTGGAGTCCAATTTAAGTTTTCAGAATGTGTTCGTTTAGAACGCCCGTCTTGACCGATAGATAATTCTTCGAATTGAATCCATAAGCGAATTGGCACGCGAGCACCATTTCCGAGAACCCCGAAATCTATATCCATTAACTGCCCTGTTGCGCCATTAACTAACCCATCAGCAGTATTGATATTTACTGTTATCATATACTTGGCGGTTTTCTTTAACAGGAGTTTCGATGGCAACCCAAGAGTCTCAGAAGTTTTTAATTCTTTAGCCCGATCTGCGATCTGGTTTCGCGAATTTTCCGGAATTGGCCCTTTGACTTTGTCCTCGGCCTCTGAGATTACAGGATCCGATTGGATTAAGTTTAATCTACACGTATTGAATTCATTCACATCGTCGTTTGATTTGAATAAATGTATGGCCTCCTGAGGAACTGCTGCGGGGGTGCATTCTCTTGACTTGAAAAGCGCTATATCAGTACTTGTCATTTTCCCAAGCGCCATGTTATTGAGGGCGGTAGCGAAATTTAAATCATCCCTTTGTCGCATTATTTTAATGAGTGGGAAAAATTTAAAAAGATTCCACAATGTTGATCCAGCTACAATGCCATACACATCATTTCTGCTAGATTGAAACACCCATCTATCCCCAACAGGAGCAAGTTGTCTTAGATCTCCAAAAACTATAACAGATTTGCCACCAAATAGAGATGTACTTCTAAAAATCTGCTTTAATCTGGAATCAATGTGGGATAGCATTTTGGCACCCACCATTGATATCTCGTCGATTATAATTAATTGAAGATTTTGGAGCTTTGAATAAATTGTATTAGCAATGTCGCTGCTAAGGGGCCTAATTTCCGAATGTGATTGGTTGATGGGTAAAGAAAAGATAGAATGAAGAGTAGCTCCATTTATATTAAAAGCAGCTTTTCCGGTAGGTGCGCATAAAACGACCTTGACATCATCAGGGTTGGCTCCAGGTCGCGAATTAAGTCGTTTGGTCAACGCATTATAGACTGCAGTAATTAGTCTACTCTTTCCTGTCCCAGCACCCCCGCTAACAAATTCATAAAAGTTTGTTCCATTTTTTACGTTATGTAAAACGTGGTTAAAATAGAGCCTCTGCTCGGTATTTAATGATCGAATAATTTGGGAAAAGTCTAGATCGGAAATGAGTGGTGGCAATTTTATTACACGGGTTTCGCTATCCTGGGGAATATTATCATCTATTATTCGTATATTAGGGTCCACATTTGGGATTTGAAAGGGGCGAAGATCCGGATCGTCGTCATTCTGAATTTCTTCGGTATTTTCAAGAAAGCTTTCATTTTGTGCAGCGATTAGGGCATTGTCAAGCTCATCGTCATTCTCAAAACAATTGAACTTGCGACGAACAGTATTAATCGCAATGAGATATTGTTGACAGAGAGTTTCACAATTTCGCTGCAAAATATCACGTTCTTCATTGCGCCAAGGCAAGAAAAGCATGACCTGTTCTCGAAAATAATTATCGCGTTCCTGAATCATTTTATATCTGCGATACCGAATGACACAGGGTTTGGTTCTTTTTCGTAAGAATCCGCTGGAATCCTTAAGCCGTAGTGGCGCGCCGGTAACTTCCTCATTTCCTTCTCCATCATCATTATTGGGATTTGATGAACGGACAGATGAAAATTTATAGTATGCGGTGACTTCAGCAAGAGATATATTTTCGAGGGAGTCGGGACGCTGTACATAGTGGTCCAGTAAATTTGAGACGAAAATATCAGTTGAATCTTGCGGTAGTTCTCTCAACTGGTTTTGAGACTTAACAATACGGACACGTTCATTTGGGGGACTGGTGTTAATAAACTCAACCGCATTACTACTTTCTGACATCCGAATGCCGAGAATATTATATACTGCTTCCTGAGCTGAGATTTCTAGCCCATGAATAAATTTATTCCCTAGATGTTGGAGTTTTTGTTTCACAGTGTAATTGCCGCTTGAAATCTCGTCCATAACTTCCCGCATAAGTTTGGAAACTCCTTTGTTAGATTTGTTAATATAATTAACAATATAACCGCAACAAGCATAAGCATCCATTACAAACTGTATATCCATGTTTGCTCTGTGCAAACTTAGAATAGAAGGATTGTATGCGTTCAGCATAATTGCATCTAAAGATCTTTTAAGAAAAATTGTGGGCTTTTTTAAATTTGCCCGAAGCGCCGAAATATAAGAATCTCTAGACATTTGAATATTTCCTAGAAACGTATCGAATGAGCAACTGGGAATGGACGTGGTTTTTGCTGCTTCATTCAAATATTCTCTAATTTTATTAAAATTTTCGTTATGAGTACTAGAGATTTCAGAATTGTCGAGTGGAGTAAGAATAATGGTTTTATCCATTGGAGGATATGGCATGCCGAATCGACAAAACTTCTGTCCTCTAATTTCCCTTAAACAGGATCTCGCGTGAGAATGCTTCTGGTAGACTAAGTATTCTGCCAAATCACTGTTCTGGGTGGCCGTAGAAATATGAGTATCAATGAAATTCTCTACAGATGGGTAAGTGGATATATCAGAGAGATTAAGACTTGGGGCATTATGAAGCCAGTACAATCCATGGACATGGGGAGAACCACGGTGTTGGAATTCAACACGAAAATAATAATTGATTACATGGGAATCACCAAAAATTACTCCCGGTTGCTTGAAAAGTTTGAACAGAGCGCGAAAGCGATGATCAAAATATCTCGAACACGTGACTGGATCTGATCTAATGAGTCTAGCTTTCGTACTGAAATCTAAGTTTTCTGCATCACTAGGTGAGATCTCCCTCTTATCAATGACTTTAGACAATATACAAAGGAGTTCGGACCACTTTGTTTCGGCAGCCGTGAGGGTGATGAAAAAAGTGGGAATTCCAAATTGCCGAATCATAGCAACAACTTTTTTCTTTTCAGATTCCCAATGGGATGGGGACGATCTTAAATTTTTAAAAATTTTATAACCTTCGTCGTGCTGTATTAAATTGTCAACGTGGCTATCATTAACCAAATCTCCAGCTGTGTGGGAACGACTACCGCGACTCTTTTTCCTTAGGCAAATTGAAATAGAGTTTTTGATAGAGATAAGCTCGTTTTTTTTGTACGTATAAAAGATCTTTTCATTTGTAGTACATCGACGATCATACCGTCGAATTTCGGAACGTGCGATTTTGCTATAAGTTAAATTTGTTAGTCGAGGTTGTCCACAATATATGGAGGGGAAAGATAATTCTTCTGCATGTCTATCGAAAACTAAATCGACCGGTCTTTGACCTTCACCAGGAGCTAGGGCAATATTTTCCAGTGGAATATTTTCGAGAAGGGTCTCTTGACCTCCCGGGTTGAGATTTTCAGGATCTAATTGGTCAATATTGTCGATATTTTCTTCAATATTTCTATCCAATAGAGTATTGACAATTTCTCTGTCTTGTTGGGTAACCGTAAAGGTTGCTCTATCATCAGGATTAGGATATTGCTGTAACCAATTGTCCGACAAGGTCACACCATCTTCAATATATAGGGGTTGCCTTATCAAATATTGAATTGCGGCAAAAACTTTGGATGGACGAATGCTTTCGACCAAAAAACTATGGGCGTATTGTAATCTACGCTTTAAGTGAACCTGAATAACGTGGGTGTTATCAAAAGTTCTAGGAAGTGCACTAACTGTTGTGTTGAGGGAAATGGGAACATTGACACAAGCCCCTTTTAACCCGCACTGTCGGTCACAACCTAAGGCTCTGATTTGCATAAAAGGAATTCGGGGGGCTATTAACCGTTGTTCTAGGCACTCCAGTCCTTGCAGACATTCGGGTATCACAGGAAAATCAAGACCATTTGCTAGGCAAATATTCGGAATGTGTCCACTAATAATTCCCCTATGGCAGTTTTGGCAGAAAGTATATGCATCGGTTTGACTAGGGAATTTCTCGGATAGATAAAATGTTTTGACAACGAATTCTGGATTATTTACGTGTTTCCGAATAAGTGGTTGTTTTTGAATTTTTTTAATGTCAGACGGAAACCATAACCCCCCGCAACATATACAAATGTCGGTTGGACCTTGCTTTATTATTTCAGAATAATTTGTAAAAAAGCGTTCCCGATTCCGGTTTCTTTCACCTTGCAAATATTCTTCACGTTGCTCAGGTTCCATTATGGCCCGCGATGCGATGTTACGACGGGACTGCCTCACGTTTTCTTCCTGACGATTGCTTGGTGTATTCCTATGACGTCGAACCCTCTCGTTTGACAAAGTTACACGGCGAGATGTGATTCCGCGTATAGTTTCACGACGCGTTATTTGGGAAATAGTATTGCTACGTTGTTCTTGTCGCCTCCGGACCCGGTCGGAGCGTCTGAGTACTCTAGCCGCAGTGTTACGTTCTTGTTCCCCTTCACGATATTCAGGATCTTGGCGCCTACGGGAATGTTGCGCGGTATTACGTCCCTGTTCCCGATCACGATATTCATGGTCTTGGCGCCTTAGGGAATGTTCCTCGGTATTACGTCCCTGTTCCCGATCACGATATTCATGGTCTTGGCGCCTTAGGGAATGTTCCTGGGTATTACGTCCCTGTTCCCGATCACGATATTCATGGTCTTGGCGCCTTAGGGAATGTTCCTCGGTATTACGTTCCTGTTCCCGATTACGATATTCGGGATCCTGGCGACTGAGGGAATGTTGCGCGGTATCACGTCCCTGTTCCCGATCACGATATTCAGGATCTTGGCGCCTTAGGGAATGTTCCTCGGTATTACGTCCCTGTTCCCGATCACGATATTCATGGTCTTGGCGCCTTAGGGAATGTTCCTCGGTATTACGTCCCTGTTCCCGATCACGATATTCATGGTCTTGGCGCCTTAGGGAATGTTCCTCGGTATTACGTTCCTGTTCCCGATCACGATATTCGGGATCCTGGCGACTGAGGGAATGTTGCGCGGTATCACGTCCCTGTTCCCGATCACGATATTCAGGATCTTGGCGCCTTAAGGAATGTTCCTCGGTATTACGTCCCTGTTCCTGATCACGATATTCATGGTCTTGGCGCCTTAGGGAATGTTCCTCGGTATTACGTCCCTGTTCCCGATCACGATATTCGGGATCCTGGCGACTGAGGGAATGCTGCGCGGTATTACGTCCCTGTTCCCGATCACGATATTCAGGGTATTGGCGCCTTAGGGAATGTTGCGCGGTATTCCGCTCCTGTTCTAAAGCCCGATAAGACTCGTCAGACCGTGCCAAATTTCGCGCAATGCCATCCCGAACGCGTTCAGCATTTCGATGTTGGCTATTTCGACGGTTTATACGCATGGATTCGGTTCTAATCGTTTTTCTTTGGCTAACAGATTGTTTTCGTAATTTAGGCATTTTAACAAAAATCGAAGCAAATTTATAATTCCAGAAAGAAAAAAAGATATATTAGCTTACCTAGAGCAATTAAGAAAATCGCACTAAATTTAAAAATATATCCTCAGTTTCAGGAAATTTTTGGGTTCACTTCACCAAAAGTTATGTTCACTTCACCGAAGAGATTTTAAATTGTTGATTAAATATCCTCAGTTTCAGGAAATTTTTAATTTCACTTAACTAAAAGTTATGTTCTCTTCACAGAACAGATTTTAAATTGTTGATTAAATATCCTAAGTTTCAGAAAATTTTTAATTTAACTTCGCCAAAAGTTATGTTCGCTTCACCGAACAGATTTTAAATTGTTGATTAAAAATTTTGTTTTAAAGTCACTTTAAAAGTTAAGATGTTAACTTGCTGGTGTTTCTAAAACAACTAACGATAACAATCCATTTTTTCCAATATATAATGATGTCCTTAATTACAATAATCTCATTTACCTGAATTTACCTGACATGAGTATTGTATGAGGAAATGGGTTTACATTGGCGTTTTCTACCTAACTACCTAAGTTGATAGTCCAAAAATTTTAAAAACTTAATGAGGTTTTTAATGATTATTTTTATGACTCTTACGACCGGGATTTTCAAAAAACTCATTTTTGGGTTTTCATTGGCATTTTCTACCTAAGTTGTTAGTTTAATGAGATTATTGTTATGACTCTTACAACCGGGATTTTCTAAAAATCCATTTTTTCCAAAAGGTGTTTTAGTCATAATGCTACCGTTAATTACTGGAATTTTGAATTTACCTGATATGAGAAAATGGGGAAATGGGTTTTTATTGGCGTTTTCTACCTAGGGTGATAGTAGTCCAATATTTAAAGGATGTTTTAATTACTTAAGTATTTTTTTTAAATTTATTTAAGTGATTTTTGTGAGTGAATCATTAAAACTATATTGGTTCTTTGACAAAAGTTCCGATTTGACTATACCTATTTCTACCGACGCCAGTCAAAATGACTGGTCTTAGAAAAAAAAAACACATACATATATCTATACAGTCAAAGTCCTCTAACTGGATTTGTCTGTTGCCATCAAAATCGTTTCAAGTTAGAGGAATTTCGACTAAGAGAGTTCTAAAACTTGTGAAACCAGTCATTTTGACTGGTGTGGTAAATCTAGTGTTAACCTGAGGTTTAAAGTACCGCTCGGTTGGCATGTTTAATTTTCATAAGAGAGAATATTGAAATGGATTTATAGACAATATTAAAGTTAGATATTAATCTATCCGATGTAGTATCCAACGCACCCTTCTCGAAAAAAAAAACTGAGAAAAAACTGATGTACCTAAGGTTAGTGAAAATGAAATGTCGGGTTAATGTAATACATGAGAGACAAAAGATCGGCTAAGGACACCCAATCTCTGTGGTTGAATCCGTTAAGTGAAAACCGTAATCACAAATGTACGAATGGATATGTACACATCAACTTTTTCATGTCTTCTAAACACACTGGTGGAATTCATTGTTGTGTATAACGACAGGCTGTTGGCGTATAGCCTTTTAGTTTCACCATATAGGGTATAAAAACGCTACAATTATTAAAATTCGTTCGTAAAATACTTTATATGTTGCAATATTCCACGTTTAATTGAATGGCTAACAGTATGAAAATTCCTTTATGAAGTCAAACTTTCCAATAAGATTTTTTTAAAACTTGTTCCAATCGGATTTTGATGTATGGGAGTTTTATGTAGAATCGTGTCCTAAACAACTTTTGTTCTTGGACTTTTTTGATAAGATGCACCGTTTTCGAGATATTCGCAAAAAACGTTTTCGTTCGTATGGGGGGTACCCCCCCTAATGGTCCGTTTTTGCCCATTAACGAACTTAGCCTCACATTTTACGAAAAACTGATCCACACAAAATTTCAAGTCTCTAGCTCAATCCGTGCGCCCGCAATCCGCGCCACAGACGGACGGACGGACGGACAGACGGACGGACGGACAGACGGACGGACGGACGGACGGACGGACATGCAAAAATCAATTTTTTTTATCATTCTAAACACACTGGTGCAATTCATTTTTGTGTGCGATGACGGGATCTTGGCGTTACAAACGGTAAGGCAAAGTTAATATACCCTTTGGTATACATACCATACGGGTATAAAAATTTGAAAACCACAAATGATGTTTATTCGTTATCTGAATGGGAAAGACATATCAACATATGTTCTTTCGGATTAGGTTGACTAGCAGGGGTCGGTTGCGGTAAACGCAAGCTGAAAAGCTCCCGATCGTCCTGACTCGTTTTCCAAAATCCTCTCCATTCTGGTAAACATGATTTTTCTCCCAATAAACTCGAAGTGATAGTAGATCTAGCGAATAGCCTGAAATAACTATGTCTACCTCTCGCTACTGAAAAAAAATGTCACATCGACCTTTATTACCTCCATATGGACTTTAAAATTAAGTAACAAAAAGAAAAACTGAGTAAACGGATGAAATTTTGAACTGGTTAAAATTGAAAAAAAAAGAAAAAAATTTAATGATGATCGAAAAAATTTACGAGACACCGTTCAAATTATGTTGCAGTAGCAACACTTTTGTGCCTCGTTGGGCGCCATTTATTGTGCTGACACCCTTGCAAAGCGACCAGAGCATGGCAGACAATGACATGATCGACGCGATGCGAGGGCGGATAGGTAAGAAGAGGGTAGTATACCTATGAAAGAAAACGGGCTAGCTCAGACCTTAGGGGTCGTGGGGTTTTCCTCTTCTTCACCCTACCTGACAATAACCGGTATACTACATGAAAGCTAAACAACTACAAAAGAAAGCTACAAGAAAACTAAATCCAATAGTCCGGAGGGTGATAACAACAGACCGTGCCCTCCCCTCTTCAGGATATAAGTCCCAAACCAGTAAATGTTGCATAGCCGTCACCGCTATGCAACCCCTTTGACAGTTACAAAAACTGTTTATTTGAACTTCTCAGATCATAGTAAATTTGCCACAAAAACTACCCCTTCACTGGACTCTTTCCCCCACAACGTACCTAAATTTAGGCGATCATTTCAAAATACCGAAAACTGCATGTATCGATTCGATTACCTTTAACCCGTTCGAAATGTTCGCTGAAATTAATTGATATCTGAATGAAAATACTCCCAAATATAATTAATGAAAAATAGGTTTAAATGCATGCTTTTATAATTCAAATAATAAAAAAAAATTGTTAACAAAACTTATGTTTAAATAAGCGAGAAACCTAATTTATTGAATACGGCCGTCAAACAAAAAAAAACTAAACCTGACCAATTAATTCTTAACATCTAAACTAATATTTATTTACAAATTTTAGTAGAGTTTTCTTATAGTCCTTTAAGTTATTCCTTTTATTTTATTTATTTATTTATTTTCTATGTTTGTTGTGTAGAATTGTTGGTGGATGTCCTTCTTTCGATGTATTTTTAACGATGATTGTATAAACGTAGTGGAGTGAATGATGAATGTAATTTAATGCATGCATGCGTGAATGAAGAATGAATAAAATGATGTTGCCGAATTTTACACCATAAATGTTGCTGGCAAATGTTGCTGGCAAATGTTGCTAGCGCCGATGAATGTAAAAAGAATGAAAATGTTGCCGAGTTGTCGGTGTTTGTTTGATGGTTGTTTGTTCGCACTATATGATATTGAAAATTTACTTACAGTAAGTCCCAGTTTCTTGTATGTTGTTTCTGATATGTATGTTTGAATGTTTATTTGAAATATGTTTGAATGTTGATTCTGCTATGTATGAATTATGTTTGAATGTTGATTCTTTGCGATGATTGAATGAATGTTGCTGGTTCTGCTATGTATGAATTATGTTGGAATGTTTGTGTGGATATGATGCTGGATGAATGGTTAGTTAATTTGAATGTTGAATGAATGTTGCTGGAACGGATGCATGAAATGTATAAATGATGCTGGAATGACGATATTTATGTTGGTCCGAACGATGCACATAAAACTGCGGTTAATTGAAATTGTTTTTAAACACAATCACTTTTTATTTCGTTCCTGTTTTAACATAACTTGTTTTTATTTTATTTTTTTTTTTAAATGTATGCTCGTGTTTTATGTGTTATGGATGATCGTGTTTTTATATTTTATGGATTTAGTGACCCATTTTATGTGGATTAAGTTTTTAATCGTAATTTTAACATCTTTTAAGTTTATGAACTGTGGATTTAGTTTTAAATTTTATGTTTTAACATTTTTCCTCTCACATTTTTATGCGCAAACAAAAAGAAAGGATTTAAACATTATTTAAATAAGCTAAGCTAATTTGCACACAAATTTAAACATTAATTAAATCAGCTAAGCACGCACTTAACCCTTAGTTTGATTTAAACCGCATTTAAAATTTAAAAATTCGAAATTTTATTTTAAAATGAACCGATATCAAAGTAATATCGGACCATCAGCAACTGAACCGTTTTTTTCAATTTTGGTTTCTTTTCGCCTCGGTATATAACGAAGTTAAAACGCTCCAATTTTTTATATAATTCAATTGTTTGGCGATCGCGTTCCTTTTAACTTCGTTGTTACTAAGTGGGTGTAAAAGGCCCATCTGGTTTTAAAGTTACAACGCGATTGCAAATTTACTTCAATGTAATGGAAAAAATCATTTCGTGAAATCACTATTCAACTTGAATCAACGAAAGCTTTGTTGAGAAAAAAAAAATTTTTAGGGAATTTGATTTTAAACAAATATTCAAATTATTTCCAAAAAAAAATAAATAGGTAAAAAAAAAATTATATGGCAGGTCGTTACAATTAAATGAAATTAAATGAAATTAAATGAAATTAAATGAAATTAAATGAAATTAAATGAAATTAAATGAAATTAAATGAAATTAAATGAAATTAAATGAAATGAAATGAAATGAAATGAAATGAAATGAAATGAAATGAAATGAAATGAAATGAAATGAAATGAAATGAAATGAAATGAAATGAAATGAAATGAAATGAAATGAAATGAAATGAAATGAAATGAAATGAAATGAAATGAAATGAAATGAAATGAAATGAAATGAAATGAAATGAAATGAAATGAAATGAAATGAAATGAAATGAAATGAAATGAAATGAAATGAAATGAAATGAAATGAAATGAAA
Organism: Chrysopilus asiliformis; assembly: GCA_964034945.1. NCBI lineage: Eukaryota > Metazoa > Arthropoda > Insecta > Diptera > Rhagionidae > Chrysopilus > Chrysopilus asiliformis. Next base: position 9,040 of record CAXIUK010000036.1, on the reverse strand, counting down.
TGAAATGAAATGAAATGAAATGAAATGAAATGAAATGAAATGAAATGAAATGAAATGAAATGAAATGAAATGAAATGAAATGAAATGAAATGAAATGAAATGAAATGAAATGAAATGAAATGAAATGAAATGAAATGAAATGAAATAAAATGAAATAAAATGAAATAAAATGAAATAAAATAAAATGAAATGAAATGAAATGAAATGAAATGAAATGAAATGAAATGAAATGAAATGAAATGAAATGAAATGAAATGAAATGAAATGAAATGAAATGAAATGAAATGAAATGAAATGAAATGAAATGAAATGAAATGAAATAAAATGAAATAAAATAAAATAAAATAAAATAAAATAAAATGAAATGAAATGAAATGAAATGAAATGAAATGAAATGAAATGAAATGAAATGAAATGAAATGAAATGAAATGAAATGAAATGAAATGAAATGAAATGAAATGAAATGAAATGAAATGAAATGAAATGAAATGAAATGAAATGAAATGAAATGAAATGAAATGAAATGAAATGAAATGAAATGAAATGAAATGAAATGAAATGAAATGAAATGAAATGAAATGAAATGAAATGAAATGAAATGAAATGAAATGAAATGAAATGAAATGAAATGAAATGAAATGAAATGAAATGAAATGAAATGAAATGAAATGAAATGAAATGAAATGAAATGAAATGAAATGAAATGAAATGAAATGAAATGAAATGAAATGAAATGAAATGAAATGAAATGAAATGAAATGAAATGAAATGAAATGAAATGAAATGAAATGAAATGAAATGGAATGAAATGAAATGAAATGAAATGAAATGAAATGAAATGAAATGAAATGAAATGAAATGAAATGAAATGAAATGAAATGAAATGAAATGAAATGAAATGAAATGAAATGAAATGAAATGAAATGAAATGAAATGAAATGAAATGAAATGAAATGAAATGAAATGAAATGAAATGAAATGAAATGAAATGAAATGAAATGAAATGAAATGAAATGAAATGAAATGAAATGAAATGAAATGAAATGAAATGAAATGAAATAAAATGAAATAAAATAAAATAAAATAAAATGAAATGAAATGAAATGAAATGAAATGAAATGAAATGAAATGAAATTAAATGAAATGAAATGAAATGAAATAAAATGAAATAAAATGAAATAAAATGAAATAAAATGAAATAAAATGAAATAAAATAAAATAAAATAAAATAAAATAAAATAAAATAAAATAAAATAAAATAAAATAAAATAAAATAAAATAAAATAAAATAAAATAAAATGAAATGAAATGAAATGAAATGAAATGAAATGAAATGAAATGAAATGAAATGAAATGAAATGAAATGAAATGAAATGAAATGAAATGAAATGAAATGAAATGAAATGAAATGAAATGAAATGAAATGAAATGAAATGAAATGAAATGAAATGAAATGAAATGAAATGAAATGAAATGAAATGAAATGAAATGAAATGAAATGAAATGAAATGAAATGAAATGAAATGAAATGAAATGAAATGAAATGAAATGAAATGAAATGAAATGAAATGAAATGAAATGAAATGAAATGAAATGAAATGAAATGAAATGAAATGAAATGAAATGAAATGAAATGAAATGAAATGAAATGAAATGAAATGAAATGAAATGAAATGAAATGAAATGAAATGAAATGAAATGAAATGAAATGAAATGAAATGAAATGAAATGAAATGAAATGAAATGAAATGAAATGAAATGAAATGAAATGAAATGAAATGAAATGAAATGAAATGAAATGAAATGAAATGAAATGAAATGAAATGAAATGAAATGAAATGAAATGAAATGAAATGAAATGAAATGAAATAAAATAAAATTAAATGAAATTAAATGAAATTAAATGAAATTAAATGAAATTAAATGAAATTAAATGAAATTAAATGAAATTAAATGAAATTAAATGAAATTAAATGAAATTAAATGAAATTAAATGAAATTAAATGAAATTAAATGAAATTAAATGAAATTAAATGAAATTAAATGAAATTAAATGAAATTAAATGAAATTAAATGAAATTAAATGAAATTAAATGAAATTAAATGAAATTAAATGAAATTAAATGAAATTAAATGAAATTAAATGAAATTAAATGAAATTAAATGAAATTAAATGAAATTAAATGAAATTAAATGAAATTAAATGAAATTAAATGAAATTAAATGAAATTAAATGAAATTAAATGAAATTAAATGAAATTAAATGAAATTAAATGAAATTAAATGAAATTAAATGAAATTAAATGAAATTAAATGAAATTAAATGAAATTAAATGAAATTAAATGAAATTAAATGAAATTAAATGAAATTAAATGAAATTAAATGAAATTAAATGAAATTAAATGAAATTAAATGAAATTAAATGAAATTAAATGAAATTAAATGAAATGAAATGAAATGAAATGAAATGAAATGAAATGAAATGAAATGAAATGAAATGAAATGAAATGAAATGAAATGAAATGAAATGAAATGAAATGAAATGAAATGAAATGAAATGAAATGAAATGAAATGAAATGAAATGAAATGAAATGAAATGAAATGAAATGAAATGAAATGAAATGAAATGAAATGAAATGAAATGAAATGAAATAAAATGAAATGAAATGAAATAAAATGAAATAAAATAAAATAAAATAAAATGAAATGAAATGAAATGAAATGAAATGAAATGAAATGAAATGAAATGAAATGAAATGAAATGAAATGAAATGAAATGAAATGAAATGAAATGAAATGAAATGAAATGAAATGAAATGAAATGAAATGAAATGAAATGAAATGAAATGAAATGAAATGAAATGAAATGAAATGAAATGAAATGAAATGAAATGAAATGAAATGAAATGAAATGAAATGAAATGAAATGAAATGAAATGAAATGAAATGAAATGAAATGAAACGAAATGAAATGAAATGAAATGAAATGAAATGAAATGAAATGAAATGAAATGAAATGAAATGAAATGAAATAAAATAAAATGAAATAAAATGAAATAAAATAAAATAAAATAAAATAAAATAAAATGAAATGAAATGAAATGAAATGAAATGAAATGAAATGAAATGAAATGAAATGAAATGAAATGAAATGAAATGAAATGAAATGAAATGAAATGAAATGAAATGAAATGAAATGAAATGAAATGAAATGAAATGAAATGAAATGAAATGAAATGAAATGAAATGAAATGAAATGAAATGAAATGAAATGAAATGAAATGAAATGAAATGAAATGAAATGAAATGAAATGAAATGAAATGAAATGAAATGAAATGAAATGAAATGAAATGAAATGAAATGAAATGAAATGAAATGAAATGAAATGAAATGAAATGAAATGAAATGAAATGAAATGAAATGAAATGAAATGAAATGAAATGAAATGAAATGAAATGAAATGAAATGAAATGAAATGAAATGAAATGAAATGAAATGAAATGAAATGAAATGAAATGAAATGAAATGAAATGAAATGAAATGAAATGAAATGAAATGAAATGAAATGAAATGAAATGAAATGAAATGAAATGAAATGAAATGAAATGAAATGAAATGAAATGAAATGAAATGAAATGAAATGAAATGAAATGAAATGAAATGAAATGAAATGAAATGAAATGAAATGAAATGAAATGAAATGAAATGAAATGAAATGAAATGAAATGAAATGAAATGAAATGAAATGAAATGAAATGAAATGAAATGAAATGAAATGAAATGAAATGAAATGAAATGAAATGAAATGAAATGAAATGAAATGAAATGAAATGAAATGAAATGAAATGAAATGAAATGAAATGAAATGAAATGAAATGAAATGAAATGAAATGAAATGAAATGAAATGAAATGAAATGAAATGAAATGAAATGAAATGAAATGAAATGAAATGAAATGAAATGAAATGAAATGAAATGAAATGAAATGAAATGAAATGAAATGAAATGAAATGAAATGAAATAAAATAAAATAAAATAAAATAAAATAAAATAAAATAAAATAAAATGAAATGAAATGAAATGAAATGAAATGAAATGAAACGAAATGAAATGAAATGAAATGAAATGAAATGAAATGAAATGAAATGAAATGAAATGAAATGAAATGAAATGAAATGAAATGAAATGAAATGAAATGAAATGAAATGAAATGAAATGAAATGAAATGAAATGAAATGAAATGAAATGAAATGAAATGAAATGAAATGAAATGAAATGAAATGAAATGAAATGAAATGAAATGAAATGAAATGAAATGAAATGAAATGAAATGAAATGAAATGAAATGAAATAAAATAAAATAAAATGAAATGAAATGAAATGAAATGAAATGAAATGAAATGAAATGAAATGAAATGAAATGAAATGAAATGAAATGAAATGAAATGAAATGAAATGAAATGAAATGAAATGAAATGAAATGAAATGAAATGAAATGAAATGAAATGAAATGAAATGAAATGAAATGAAATGAAATGAAATGAAATGAAATGAAATGAAATGAAATGAAATGAAATAAAATGAAATGAAATGAAATAAAATGAAATGAAATGAAATGAAATGAAATGAAATGAAATGAAATGAAATGAAATGAAATGAAATGAAATGAAATGAAATGAAATGAAATGAAATGAAATGAAATGAAATGAAATGAAATGAAATGAAATGAAATGAAATGAAATGAAATGAAATGAAATGAAATGAAATGAAATGAAATGAAATGAAATGAAATGAAATGAAATGAAATGAAATGAAATGAAATGAAATGAAATGAAATGAAATGAAATGAAATGAAATGAAATGAAATGAAATGAAATGAAATGAAATGAAATGAAATGAAATGAAATGAAATGAAATGAAATGAAATGAAATGAAATGAAATGAAATGAAATGAAATGAAATGAAATGAAATGAAATGAAATGAAATGAAATGAAATGAAATGAAATGAAATGAAATGAAATGAAATGAAATGAAATGAAATGAAATGAAATGAAATGAAATGAAATGAAATGAAATGAAATGAAATGAAATGAAATGAAATGAAATGAAATGAAATGAAATGAAATGAAATGAAATGAAATGAAATGAAATGAAATGAAATGAAATGAAATGAAATGAAATGAAATGAAATGAAATGAAATGAAATGAAATGAAATGAAATGAAATAAAATAAAATAAAATAAAATAAAATAAAATAAAATAAAATAAAATGAAATGAAATGAAATGAAATGAAACGAAATGAAATGAAATGAAATGAAATGAAATGAAATGAAATGAAATGAAATGAAATGAAATGAAATGAAATGAAATGAAATGAAATGAAATGAAATGAAATGAAATGAAATGAAATGAAATGAAATGAAATGAAATGAAATGAAATGAAATGAAATGAAATGAAATGAAATGAAATGAAATGAAATGAAATGAAATGAAATGAAATGAAATGAAATGAAATGAAATGAAATGAAATGAAATGAAATGAAATGAAATGAAATGAAATGAAATGAAATGAAATGAAATGAAATGAAATGAAATGAAATGAAATGAAATGAAATGAAATGAAATGAAATGAAATGAAATGAAATGAAATGAAATGAAATGAAATGAAATGAAATGAAATGAAATGAAATGAAATGAAATGAAATGAAATGAAATGAAATGAAATGAAATGAAATGAAATGAAATGAAATGAAATGAAATGAAATGAAATGAAATGAAATGAAATGAAATGAAATGAAATGAAATGAAATGAAATGAAATGAAATGAAATGAAATGAAATGAAATGAAATGAAATGAAATGAAATGAAATGAAATGAAATGAAATGAAATGAAATGAAATGAAATGAAATGAAATGAAATGAAATGAAATGAAATGAAATGAAATGAAATGAAATGAAATGAAATGAAATGAAATGAAATGAAATGAAATGAAATGAAATGAAATGAAATGAAATGAAATGAAATGAAATGAAATGAAATGAAATGAAATGAAATGAAATGAAATAAAATGAAATGAAATGAAATGAAATGAAATGAAATGAAATGAAATGAAATGAAATGAAATGAAATGAAATGAAATAAAATGAAATAAAATGAAATAAAATAAAATAAAATAAAATAAAATAAAATAAAATGAAATAAAATGAAATGAAATGAAATGAAATGAAATGAAATGAAATGAAATGAAATGAAATGAAATGAAATGAAATGAAATGAAATGAAATGAAATGAAATGAAATGAAATGAAATGAAATGAAATGAAATGAAATGAAATGAAATGAAATGAAATGAAATGAAATGAAATGAAATGAAATGAAATGAAATGAAATGAAATGAAATGAAATGAAATGAAATGAAATGAAATGAAATGAAATGAAATGAAATGAAATGAAATGAAATGAAATGAAATGAAATGAAATGAAATGAAATGAAATGAAATGAAATGAAATGAAATGAAATGAAATGAAATGAAATGAAATGAAATGAAATGAAATGAAATGAAATGAAATGAAATGAAATGAAATGAAATGAAATGAAATGAAATGAAATGAAATGAAATGAAATGAAATGAAATAAAATGAAATGAAATGAAATGAAATGAAATGAAATGAAATAAAATGAAATAAAATAAAATAAAATAAAATAAAATAAAATAAAATAAAATAAAATAAAATAAAATAAAATAAAATAAAATAAAATAAAATAAAATAAAATAAAATAAAATAAAATAAAATAAAATAAAATAAAATAAAATGAAATAAAATAAAATGAAATAAAATAAAATAAAATAAAATAAAATAAAATAAAATAAAATAAAATAAAATAAAATAAAATAAAATAAAATAAAATAAAATAAAATAAAATAAAATGAAATGAAATGAAATGAAATGAAATGAAATGAAATGAAATGAAATGAAATGAAATGAAATGAAATGAAATGAAATGAAATGAAATGAAATGAAATGAAATGAAATGAAATGAAATGAAATGAAATGAAATGAAATGAAATGAAATGAAATGAAATGAAATGAAATGAAATGAAATGAAATGAAATGAAATGAAATGAAATGAAATGAAATGAAATGAAATGAAATGAAATGAAATGAAATGAAATGAAATGAAATGAAATGAAATGAAATGAAATGAAATGAAATGAAATGAAATGAAATGAAATGAAATGAAATGAAATGAAATGAAATGAAATGAAATGAAATGAAATGAAATGAAATGAAATGAAATGAAATGAAATGAAATGAAATGAAATGAAATGAAATGAAATGAAATGAAATGAAATGAAATGAAATGAAATGAAATGAAATGAAATGAAATGAAATGAAATGAAATGAAATGAAATGAAATGAAATGAAATGAAATGAAATGAAATGAAATGAAATGAAATGAAATGAAATGAAATGAAATGAAATGAAATGAAATGAAATGAAATGAAATGAAATGAAATGAAATGAAATGAAATGAAATGAAATGAAATGAAATGAAATGAAATGAAATGAAATGAAATGAAATGAAATGAAATGAAATGAAATGAAATGAAATGAAATGAAATGAAATGAAATGAAATGAAATGAAATGAAATGAAATGAAATGAAATGAAATGAAATGAAATGAAATGAAATGAAATGAAATGAAATGAAATGAAATGAAATGAAATGAAATGAAATGAAATGAAATGAAATGAAATGAAATGAAATGAAATGAAATGAAATGAAATGAAATGAAATGAAATGAAATGAAATGAAATGAAATGAAATGAAATGAAATGAAATGAAATGAAATGAAATGAAATGAAATGAAATGAAATGAAATGAAATGAAATGAAATGAAATGAAATGAAATGAAATGAAATGAAATGAAATGAAATGAAATGAAATGAAATGAAATGAAATGAAATGAAATGAAATGAAATGAAATGAAATGAAATGAAATGAAATGAAATGAAATGAAATGAAATGAAATGAAATGAAATGAAATGAAATAAAATGAAATAAAATGAAATAAAATGAAATAAAATGAAATAAAATGAAATAAAATAAAATAAAATAAAATAAAATGAAATAAAATGAAATGAAATGAAATGAAATGAAATGAAATGAAATGAAATGAAATGAAATGAAATGAAATGAATGAATGAAATGAAATGAAATGAAATGAAATGAAATGAAATGAAATGAAATGAAATGAAATGAAATGAAATGAAATGAAATGAAATGAAATGAAATGAAATGAAATGAAATGAAATGAAATGAAATGAAATGAAATGAAATGAAATGAAATGAAATGAAATGAATGAAATGAAATGAAATGAAATGAAATGAAATGAAATGAAATGAAATGAAATGAAATGAAATGAAATGAAATGAAATGAAATGAAATGAAATGAAATGAAATGAAATGAAATGAAATGAAATGAAATGAAATGAAATGAAATGAAATGAAATGAAATGAAATGAAATGAAATGAAATGAAATGAAATGAAATGAAATGAAATGAAATGAAATGAAATGAAATGAAATGAAATGAAATGAAATGAAATGAAATGAAATGAAATGAAATGAAATGAAATGAAATGAAATGAAATGAAATGAAATGAAATGAAATGAAATGAAATGAAATGAAATGAAATGAAATGAAATGAAATGAAATGAAATGAAATGAAATGAAATGAAATGAAATGAAATGAAATGAAATGAAATGAAATGAAATGAAATGAAATGAAATGAAATGAAATGAAATGAAATGAAATGAAATGAAATGAAATGAAATGAAATGAAATGAAATGAAATGAAATGAAATGAAATAAAATGAAATGAAATGAAATGAAATGAAATAAAATGAAATAAAATAAAATAAAATAAAATAAAATAAAATAAAATAAAATAAAATAAAATAAAATAAAATAAAATAAAATAAAATAAAATAAAATAAAATAAAATAAAATAAAATAAAATAAAATGA
>CAXIUK010000035.1:0-41921 GCA_964034945.1 Chrysopilus asiliformis | reverse complement strand
AATGAAATGAAATGAAATGAAATGAAATGAAATGAAATGAAATGAAATGAAATGAAATGAAATGAAATGAAATGAAATGAAATGAAATGAAATGAAATGAAATGAAATGAAATGAAATGAAATGAAATGAAATGAAATGAAATGAAATGAAATGAAATGAAATGAAATGAAATGAAATGAAATGAAATGAAATGAAATGAAATGAAATGAAATGAAATGAAATGAAATGAAATGAAATGAAATGAAATGAAATGAAATGAAATGAAATGAAATGAAATGAAATGAAATGAAATGAAATGAAATGAAATGAAATGAAATGAAATGAAATGAAATGAAATGAAATGAAATGAAATGAAATGAAATGAAATGAAATGAAATGAAATGAAATGAAATGAAATGAAATGAAATGAAATGAAATGAAATGAAATGAAATGAAATGAAATGAAATGAAATGAAATGAAATGAAATGAAATGAAATGAAATGAAATGAAATGAAATGAAATGAAATGAAATGAAATGAAATGAAATGAAATGAAATGAAATGAAATGAAATGAAATGAAATGAAATGAAATGAAATGAAATGAAATGAAATGAAATGAAATGAAATGAAATGAAATGAAATGAAATGAAATGAAATGAAATGAAATGAAATGAAATGAAATGAAATGAAATGAAATGAAATGAAATGAAATGAAATGAAATGAAATGAAATGAAATGAAATGAAATGAAATGAAATGAAATGAAATGAAATGAAATGAAATGAAATGAAATGAAATGAAATGAAATGAAATGAAATGAAATGAAATGAAATGAAATGAAATGAAATGAAATGAAATGAAATGAAATGAAATGAAATGAAATGAAATGAAATGAAATAAAATGAAATAAAATGAAATAAAATGAAATAAAATGAAATAAAATGAAATAAAATGAAATAAAATGAAATAAAATGAAATAAAATGAAATAAAATGAAATAAAATGAAATAAAATAAAATAAAATGAAATAAAATGAAATGAAATAAAATAAAATAAAATGAAATGAAATAAAATAAAATAAAATAAAATAAAATAAAATAAAATAAAATAAAATAAAATAAAATGAAATGAAATGAAATGAAATGAAATGAAATGAAATGAAATGAAATGAAATGAAATGAAATGAAATGAAATGAAATGAAATGAAATGAAATGAAATGAAATGAAATGAAATGAAATGAAATGAAATGAAATGAAATGAAATGAAATGAAATGAAATGAAATGAAATGAAATGAAATGAAATGAAATGAAATGAAATGAAATGAAATGAAATGAAATGAAATGAAATGAAATGAAATGAAATGAAATGAAATGAAATGAAATGAAATGAAATGAAATGAAATGAAATGAAATGAAATGAAATGAAATGAAATGAAATGAAATGAAATGAAATGAAATGAAATGAAATGAAATGAAATGAAATGAAATGAAATGAAATGAAATGAAATGAAATGAAATGAAATGAAATGAAATGAAATAAAATGAAATAAAATGAAATAAAATGAAATAAAATGAAATAAAATGAAATAAAATGAAATAAAATGAAATAAAATGAAATAAAATGAAATAAAATGAAATAAAATGAAATAAAATGAAATAAAATGAAATAAAATGAAATAAAATGAAATAAAATAAAATAAAATAAAATAAAATAAAATAAAATAAAATAAAATGAAATGAAATGAAATGAAATGAAATGAAATGAAATGAAATGAAATGAAATGAAATGAAATGAAATGAAATGAAATGAAATGAAATGAAATGAAATGAAATGAAATGAAATGAAATGAAATGAAATGAAATGAAATGAAATGAAATGAAATGAAATGAAATGAAATGAAATGAAATGAAATGAAATGAAATGAAATGAAATGAAATGAAATGAAATGAAATGAAATGAAATGAAATGAAATGAAATGAAATGAAATGAAATGAAATGAAATGAAATGAAATGAAATGAAATGAAATGAAATGAAATGAAATGAAATGAAATGAAATGAAATGAAATGAAATGAAATGAAATGAAATGAAATGAAATGAAATGAAATGAAATGAAATGAAATGAAATGAAATGAAATGAAATGAAATGAAATGAAATGAAATGAAATGAAATGAAATGAAATGAAATGAAATGAAATGAAATGAAATGAAATGAAATGAAATGAAATGAAATGAAATGAAATGAAATGAAATGAAATGAAATGAAATGAAATGAAATGAAATGAAATGAAATGAAATGAAATGAAATGAAATGAAATGAAATGAAATGAAATGAAATGAAATGAAATGAAATGAAATGAAATGAAATGAAATGAAATGAAATGAAATGAAATGAAATGAAATGAAATGAAATGAAATGAAATGAAATGAAATGAAATGAAATGAAATGAAATGAAATGAAATGAAATGAAATGAAATGAAATGAAATGAAATGAAATGAAATGAAATGAAATGAAATGAAATGAAATGAAATGAAATGAAATGAAATGAAATGAAATGAAATGAAATGAAATGAAATGAAATGAAATGAAATGAAATGAAATGAAATGAAATGAAATGAAATGAAATGAAATGAAATGAAATGAAATGAAATGAAATGAAATGAAATGAAATGAAATGAAATGAAATGAAATGAAATGAAATGAAATGAAATGAAATGAAATGAAATGAAATGAAATGAAATGAAATGAAATGAAATGAAATGAAATGAAATGAAATGAAATGAAATGAAATGAAATGAAATGAAATGAAATGAAATGAAATGAAATGAAATGAAATGAAATGAAATGAAATGAAATGAAATGAAATGAAATGAAATGAAATGAAATGAAATGAAATGAAATGAAATGAAATGAAATGAAATGAAATGAAATGAAATGAAATGAAATGAAATGAAATGAAATGAAATGAAATGAAATGAAATGAAATGAAATGAAATGAAATGAAATGAAATGAAATGAAATGAAATGAAATGAAATGAAATAAAATGAAATGAAATGAAATGAAATGAAATGAAATGAAATGAAATGAAATGAAATGAAATAAAATAAAATGAAATGAAATAAAATGAAATGAAATAAAATGAAATGAAATAAAATAAAATGAAATGAAATGAAATGAAATGAAATGAAATGAAATGAAATGAAATGAAATGAAATGAAATGAAATGAAATGAAATAAAATGAAATGAAATAAAATAAAATGAAATGAAATGAAATGAAATGAAATAAAATAAAATGAAATGAAATGAAATGAAATGAAATGAAATGAAATGAAATGAAATGAAATGAAATGAAATGAAATGAAATGAAATGAAATGAAATGAAATGAAATGAAATGAAATGAAATGAAATGAAATGAAATGAAATGAAATGAAATGAAATGAAATGAAATGAAATGAAATGAAATGAAATGAAATGAAATGAAATGAAATGAAATGAAATGAAATGAAATGAAATGAAATGAAATGAAATGAAATGAAATGAAATGAAATGAAATGAAATGAAATGAAATGAAATGAAATGAAATGAAATGAAATGAAATGAAATGAAATGAAATGAAATGAAATGAAATGAAATGAAATGAAATGAAATGAAATGAAATGAAATGAAATGAAATGAAATGAAATGAAATGAAATGAAATGAAATGAAATGAAATGAAATGAAATGAAATGAAATGAAATGAAATGAAATGAAATGAAATGAAATGAAATGAAATGAAATGAAATGAAATGAAATGAAATGAAATGAAATGAAATGAAATGAAATGAAATGAAATGAAATGAAATGAAATGAAATGAAATGAAATGAAATGAAATGAAATAAAATGAAATAAAATGAAATGAAATGAAATGAAATAAAATGAAATAAAATGAAATGAAATGAAATGAAATAAAATGAAATAAAATGAAATGAAATAAAATGAAATGAAATAAAATGAAATGAAATAAAATGAAATGAAATAAAATGAAATAAAATGAAATAAAATAAAATAAAATGAAATAAAATAAAATAAAATAAAATAAAATAAAATAAAATAAAATAAAATAAAATAAAATAAAATAAAATAAAATAAAATAAAATAAAATAAAATAAAATAAAATGAAATAAAATAAAATAAAATAAAATAAAATAAAATAAAATAAAATAAAATAAAATAAAATAAAATGAAATGAAATTAAATTAAATTAAATTAAATTAAATGAAATTAAATTAAATGAAATGAAATGAAATGAAATGAAATGAAATGAAATGAAATGAAATGAAATGAAATGAAATGAAATGAAATGAAATGAAATTAAATTAAATTAAATTAAATTAAATTAAATTAAATTAAATTAAATTAAATTAAATTAAATTAAATTAAATTAAATTAAATTAAATTAAATTAAATTAAATTAAATTAAATTAAATTAAATTAAATTAAATTAAATTAAATTAAATTAAATTAAATTAAATTAAATTAAATGAAATGAAATGAAATGAAATGAAATGAAATGAAATGAAATGAAATGAAATGAAATGAAATGAAATGAAATGAAATGAAATGAAATGAAATGAAATGAAATGAAATGAAATGAAATGAAATGAAATGAAATGAAATGAAATGAAATGAAATGAAATGAAATGAAATGAAATGAAATGAAATGAAATGAAATGAAATGAAATGAAATGAAATGAAATGAAATGAAATGAAATGAAATGAAATGAAATGAAATGAAATGAAATGAAATGAAATGAAATGAAATGAAATGAAATGAAATGAAATGAAATGAAATGAAATGAAATGAAATGAAATGAAATGAAATGAAATGAAATGAAATGAAATGAAATGAAATGAAATGAAATGAAATGAAATGAAATGAAATGAAATGAAATGAAATGAAATGAAATGAAATGAAATGAAATGAAATGAAATGAAATGAAATGAAATGAAATGAAATGAAATGAAATGAAATGAAATGAAATGAAATGAAATGAAATGAAATGAAATGAAATGAAATGAAATGAAATGAAATGAAATGAAATGAAATGAAATGAAATGAAATGAAATGAAATGAAATGAAATGAAATGAAATGAAATGAAATGAAATGAAATGAAATGAAATGAAATGAAATGAAATGAAATGAAATGAAATGAAATGAAATGAAATGAAATGAAATGAAATGAAATGAAATGAAATGAAATGAAATGAAATGAAATGAAATGAAATGAAATGAAATGAAATGAAATGAAATGAAATGAAATGAAATGAAATGAAATGAAATGAAATGAAATGAAATGAAATGAAATGAAATGAAATGAAATGAAATGAAATGAAATGAAATGAAATGAAATGAAATGAAATGAAATGAAATGAAATGAAATGAAATGAAATGAAATGAAATGAAATGAAATGAAATGAAATGAAATGAAATGAAATGAAATGAAATGAAATGAAATGAAATGAAATGAAATGAAATGAAATGAAATGAAATGAAATGAAATGAAATGAAATGAAATGAAATGAAATGAAATGAAATGAAATGAAATGAAATGAAATGAAATGAAATGAAATGAAATGAAATGAAATGAAATGAAATGAAATGAAATGAAATGAAATGAAATGAAATGAAATGAAATGAAATGAAATGAAATGAAATGAAATGAAATGAAATGAAATGAAATGAAATGAAATGAAATGAAATGAAATGAAATGAAATGAAATGAAATGAAATGAAATGAAATGAAATGAAATGAAATGAAATGAAATGAAATGAAATGAAATGAAATGAAATGAAATGAAATGAAATGAAATGAAATGAAATGAAATGAAATGAAATGAAATGAAATGAAATGAAATGAAATGAAATGAAATGAAATGAAATGAAATGAAATGAAATGAAATGAAATGAAATGAAATGAAATGAAATGAAATGAAATGAAATGAAATGAAATGAAATGAAATGAAATGAAATGAAATGAAATGAAATGAAATGAAATGAAATGAAATGAAATGAAATGAAATGAAATGAAATGAAATGAAATGAAATGAAATGAAATGAAATGAAATGAAATGAAATGAAATGAAATGAAATGAAATGAAATGAAATGAAATGAAATGAAATGAAATGAAATGAAATGAAATGAAATGAAATGAAATGAAATGAAATGAAATGAAATGAAATGAAATGAAATGAAATGAAATGAAATGAAATGAAATGAAATGAAATGAAATGAAATGAAATGAAATGAAATGAAATGAAATGAAATGAAATGAAATGAAATGAAATGAAATGAAATGAAATGAAATGAAATGAAATGAAATGAAATGAAATGAAATGAAATGAAATGAAATGAAATGAAATGAAATGAAATGAAATGAAATGAAATGAAATGAAATGAAATGAAATGAAATGAAATGAAATGAAATGAAATGAAATGAAATGAAATGAAATGAAATGAAATGAAATGAAATGAAATGAAATGAAATGAAATGAAATGAAATGAAATGAAATGAAATGAAATGAAATGAAATGAAATGAAATGAAATGAAATGAAATGAAATGAAATGAAATGAAATGAAATGAAATGAAATGAAATGAAATGAAATGAAATGAAATGAAATGAAATGAAATGAAATGAAATGAAATGAAATGAAATGAAATGAAATGAAATGAAATGAAATGAAATGAAATGAAATGAAATGAAATGAAATGAAATGAAATGAAATGAAATGAAATGAAATGAAATGAAATGAAATGAAATGAAATGAAATGAAATGAAATGAAATGAAATGAAATGAAATGAAATGAAATGAAATGAAATGAAATGAAATGAAATGAAATGAAATGAAATGAAATGAAATGAAATGAAATGAAATGAAATGAAATGAAATGAAATGAAATGAAATGAAATGAAATGAAATGAAATGAAATGAAATGAAATGAAATGAAATGAAATGAAATGAAATGAAATGAAATGAAATGAAATGAAATGAAATGAAATGAAATGAAATGAAATGAAATGAAATGAAATGAAATGAAATGAAATGAAATGAAATGAAATGAAATGAAATGAAATGAAATGAAATGAAATGAAATGAAATGAAATGAAATGAAATGAAATGAAATGAAATGAAATGAAATGAAATGAAATGAAATGAAATGAAATGAAATGAAATGAAATGAAATGAAATGAAATGAAATGAAATGAAATGAAATGAAATGAAATGAAATGAAATGAAATGAAATGAAATGAAATGAAATGAAATGAAATGAAATGAAATGAAATGAAATGAAATGAAATGAAATGAAATGAAATGAAATGAAATGAAATGAAATGAAATGAAATGAAATGAAATGAAATGAAATGAAATGAAATGAAATGAAATGAAATGAAATGAAATGAAATGAAATGAAATGAAATGAAATGAAATGAAATGAAATGAAATGAAATGAAATGAAATGAAATGAAATGAAATGAAATGAAATGAAATGAAATGAAATGAAATGAAATGAAATGAAATGAAATGAAATGAAATGAAATGAAATGAAATGAAATGAAATGAAATGAAATGAAATGAAATGAAATGAAATGAAATGAAATGAAATGAAATGAAATGAAATGAAATGAAATGAAATGAAATGAAATGAAATGAAATGAAATGAAATGAAATGAAATGAAATGAAATGAAATGAAATGAAATGAAATGAAATGAAATGAAATGAAATGAAATGAAATGAAATGAAATGAAATGAAATGAAATGAAATGAAATGAAATGAAATGAAATGAAATGAAATGAAATGAAATGAAATGAAATGAAATGAAATGAAATGAAATGAAATGAAATGAAATGAAATGAAATGAAATGAAATGAAATGAAATGAAATGAAATGAAATGAAATGAAATGAAATGAAATGAAATGAAATGAAATGAAATGAAATGAAATGAAATGAAATGAAATGAAATGAAATGAAATGAAATGAAATGAAATGAAATGAAATGAAATGAAATGAAATGAAATGAAATGAAATGAAATGAAATGAAATGAAATGAAATGAAATGAAATGAAATGAAATGAAATGAAATGAAATGAAATGAAATGAAATGAAATGAAATGAAATGAAATGAAATGAAATGAAATGAAATGAAATGAAATGAAATGAAATGAAATGAAATGAAATGAAATGAAATGAAATGAAATGAAATGAAATGAAATGAAATGAAATGAAATGAAATGAAATGAAATGAAATGAAATGAAATGAAATGAAATGAAATGAAATGAAATGAAATGAAATGAAATGAAATGAAATGAAATGAAATGAAATGAAATGAAATGAAATGAAATGAAATGAAATGAAATGAAATGAAATGAAATGAAATGAAATGAAATGAAATGAAATGAAATGAAATGAAATGAAATGAAATGAAATGAAATGAAATGAAATGAAATGAAATGAAATGAAATGAAATGAAATGAAATGAAATGAAATGAAATGAAATGAAATGAAATGAAATGAAATGAAATGAAATGAAATGAAATGAAATGAAATGAAATGAAATGAAATGAAATGAAATGAAATGAAATGAAATGAAATGAAATGAAATGAAATGAAATGAAATGAAATGAAATGAAATGAAATGAAATGAAATGAAATGAAATGAAATGAAATGAAATGAAATGAAATGAAATGAAATGAAATGAAATGAAATAAAATAAAATAAAATGAAATGAAATGAAATGAAATGAAATGAAATGAAATGAAATAAAATAAAATAAAATGAAATGAAATGAAATTAAATTAAATTAAATTAAATTAAATTAAATTAAATTAAATTAAATTAAATTAAATTAAATTAAATTAAATTAAATTAAATTAAATTATATTAAATTAAATTAAATTAAATTAAATT
This sequence comes from Chrysopilus asiliformis, assembly GCA_964034945.1. Lineage (NCBI taxonomy): Eukaryota > Metazoa > Arthropoda > Insecta > Diptera > Rhagionidae > Chrysopilus > Chrysopilus asiliformis. The sequence continues at coordinate 32,982 of CAXIUK010000035.1, read as the reverse complement.
AAATTAAATTAAATTAAATTAAATTAAATTAAATTAAATTAAATTAAATTTAAATTAAATTAAATTAAATTAAATTAAATTAAATTAAATTAAATTAAATTAAATTAAATTAAATTAAATTAAATTAAATTAAATTAAATTAAATTAAATTAAATTAAATTAAATTAAATTAAATTAAATTAAATTAAATTAAATTGGGGACGGGGGTGCAACTGCGAGGCACGGGCCTGATCGCCTCTCACTGGGAGAGGCCAGTGCTCTTCCTCGCAAGTACAACCCAAGCAGCTCACTACCTCCACGTGGTGTCCCTGGGCAATGGTATGAGACACCTGTCGATTACTAGCCGAAGTGAGAAGGCAAGATAAGAACCCGGCGCTCACCTTGACTACGATTGACACACGACTTAAACGATGATTTTGGGCTGGTAAATGTGGTATTCTGGCACCTTAATAGACAAGAGTGACATCTTGTGGAAACGGCTGCCGGGCTAATGCTACATCTGCCTCCGTCCCGTTAAAACCTGGCAAGTCTTTAGGTACGTTCAAAGCTTCGTCGCCACTAACCCTGGCAGTACAGGCGCCAGTTGAGATGACTCCTGGTTAGCACCGTCTGGCTCTGAGTTCAGCCTCCCATAAGGAACTGAACCAACCTTCCGAGGACCTCACTCATTGAAAGGCACCCTCGGGGACATTAAAGTGACTGTACGTACGAGCGGAGATAGCGGCCTAAAGTTGGGACCCAACAGCATGATGACAAGGAACAACACACAACAACAACAAAAACAGATGGAGACTGAAGATAGCGTGTTTGACACCACTACAGACGCGCCCGCAGTTTTTGGCAAAAGCAGCAAGATGGCTCGCTCGCCAGTTACCAGCGCGAATGCTGGCCATCCTAGAGTCAACTCTGTGGCCGAGACAGCACTCAGCAATAAGGAGAGAAGAGATTCTCTGGTAGAGATAGTGGACGATGCGTCTACGACCCCGGTCGTAGCTCAACAGCCTTCAGAGCCGAGCTCGCCAAGGCTTAATTTCATTTTAAAAATGAGAAAGGAGGAGGAGACAAAAGTCGCCGAGTGCCACAGAGTACTCCGGCAAATGAAAGCCGCAATCAAGGTTCAGAAGAACATCAGCGCCAGCGTGAAATCCGGGGTCGAGGAAATAGCAGAACTCCTCGACTTGATGCAACACTGCCGCAAAAGCTGGCTCGATGCTGAAGAGGCAAAGAAGAGGAGCAAAGCGAAAGAAATCTGCAGCAAAAGGGTGAACACTGCAGTTGAAACGCCCCTGACTCCCAAACCGCTTAACCCGAAACGAATGCTGACGAGTCCTGAAAACGCCGACACGCCTAGAGGGAAAAAGGCTCGCGAAGACAAGTCAGAATCCTGGCAGACGGTAAATCCGAAGAAGACCCGCACACGCAAAGCCAGCACGCGCGAAGAAGGGGCAACAAGCTCCGCGACAAGAAACGTCACCGCAACGAAGAGCAAGGAGGCGAAGAAGAAAACCGCTCGGGGCAAAGGACCAAAAAGCGAAGCCGTCCTCATCAAGCCAGCAGAAGGTCACACCTATGCGGAGATCCTCACAAATCTTCGCAAAAATGTTAAGCCAGACGAGGCAGGAGTTGTAATCCGCTCGGTTCGAAAAACCAGGACAGGCGCTATTTTGCTGGAGCTTGATAAGGGCACAACGGCGAACCCAGGCTTCTGTGACAAGATCAAGTCCACTCTGCAGCAGACGGCGGAAGTCACGGGACTGAAACCAACCACGACGGTTGAGATACGCGACCTTGACGCGCTCACAACCACGGACGAAGTCGAAGACGCCGTTAAGCACATACTAGCGGACAAAGCAGAGCAGCTGAAGATTGTGGTTACAAAACCAAACAGTCGGGAAATGATGAAAGCATACGTCACGCTCCCGAATGAAGCAGCAGAAGCCCTCCTCAAAGCAGAAACCATCACCGTAGGGTGGATTCGGGCTAAGATGCGAACGCGCGCAAACATCAAGCGCTGCTACAGGTGCTTCAGCGGAGGCCACTTGCAGACAGACTGCAAGGGACCTGACAGAAAAGGCCAAGGAATCTGCATCCAGTGTGGAGAACCTGGGCATAAGCGGAAAGACTGCAACAAGCCACCAAAATGCTGCGTGTGCTCAGATGCGGGACTGAAAGCCGTTGATCACATGCCGGCCTCTGGCAAGTGTGCAACAGGTAAAGTCCGATTATGATGACGCGATTGCTCCAAGCAAATCTACACCGTAGTAGGACAGCAGACGCTCTATTGTCACAATTCGTGCTAGAGCGTGAAGTGGATGCTGTTATCATCAGCGAGCAATATTCCGATATTAGGACCGGCACATTTATAGCAGACATCACAGGGACTGCAGCCATATGGGTGCCACCCGCAAAAAACTTCCCCATCATGATCAGCGGCGCCGGAGACGGTTACGTTTGGGCTCGCAGCCAAAAATTCACACTGGTGAGCTGCTACCTAACCCCTAGCGATAATATCACCGAGTTCCAGATGAAGCTGGATGCCATCGAGGACTGCGTACTACAGCTGGGCGGCGATCTAATCGTAGCCGGTGACTTTAATTCGAGGGCTATCGAATGGGGCATGCCGACAACGAACTCAAGAGGCAGACGTGTTCTTGACATGGCTGCAAGACTCGGACTAGTGGTTGCTAACACGGGGACTGCTGCAACTTTCCGCAGACCTGGATGCGAAGGCACAATCCCAGATATCACGCTGGTATCTGAGAGGATAGCCGGTACGCTGAAGGAGTGGAAAGTCCTGGAAGATTACACGGGCAGCGATCATCAGTACATTCGCTACATAGTTGAGCCACGCGGCACGCCAAGGCAAGAGTCAGGTAAAAGGTCCACCCGCAGATGGAATGTAAATAAGCTGGATCCAGGGGCACTACTTGAAGAGCTTGATAGAAGTACGGGAAAAATCGAAGGTCCTAGAAACGCTAGGAGACTGGTGCGCTGCACAACCCGCTGTATCTCGCAAGCCTGCGACGCAGCAATGCCCAGAGCTTCTAAAAATCCTAAAAGGAAAGCCGCTTATTGGTGGAATGATGAAATCGCGGAGCTCCGTAGAGTCTGTCTCCGACTACGGAGGAGAGTGACGAGAGCCAGAAGACGAAGTGATGCTGCGACTGAAATCGAGGAGTTTAGAGCTGCTAGACGGAAGCTAAAACTGGCTATTCTAGGAAGTAAGAAGAGCAAGTGGGAAGAGCTATGTAATGACATAAACACCGATCCCTGGGGACTCGGATACAAGATTGTCACGCGAAAGCTTGGCGCTCTGGCACCGGCCCCTGTGCTTGAGGAGAATGTGATGGACAACATTGTTAATTCCCTCTTCCCAGACCACGAGGTTCGAAGCGATCCGGAAATGCCTGCTATCGAGGCCCCTCCGCTGTTCACAGAGGACGAACTCAGGTTCGCAGCACGCTCGCTGAAAAACAACAAGGCTCCAGGCCCTGACGGAATCCCATCAGAGGTTCTTACACTAATAGCAGATGCGCGTCCACAATTCCTGCTAGATACATTTAACTCTTGCTTGGTGGAAGGACTCTTCCCAGAGGTGTGGAAGAAGCAGCAGCTAACCCTGATCAGCAAGGGGAAAGGGGACCCTGCGACTCCGAACGCATACCGACCGTTGTGCATGCTCGACACGCTGGGCAAATTGCTGGAGCGGCTGCTGAAACCCAGAATAGTGGCAGCTATAGAGAGCGCTGGTGGTCTGTCAGACCGACAGCACGGGTTTCGAGCAGGAAGGTCAACAATAGGCGCGATCAACGATATTGTGGAAAGCATGGAAGCTGCGCAGCAAGGAAATGCATACTCTAAACGTATCGTTCTCCTGGCGCTTTTGGATGTAAGAAACGCATTCAACAGTTTGAAATGGGTTGACACCATTGATGCACTGGAAAGACGCTTTCAAATTCCGGCGTATCTAAGACGAATGATCCGCAGCTACCTTAGCCATAGGGAGCTGCTATACCAGACAAACAATGGGCTGAAGAGGAAAATCGTCACGTCCGGCGCAGCACAAGGATCCGTCCTTGGGCCGGTTCTGTGGAACGCTAGCTATGACGGTATATTCTCCGTCCCGATGCCCGATGATACGCATCTAGTTGGCTATGCCGATGACGTTGCCGCTGTCATCACGGCGAGAGATGTGAAGGAGGCGCAACGCAAATTAAACCGGGTGATGGTAAAGATCGTGGAGTGGATGAATTCCCACGGTTTGACACTGGCGACTGAGAAGACCGAGCTAATCCTTCTAACGAAGCGCCATATAGAGTTAGAAGTCGATATGCAAGTTTATGATACCGTCATCAGAACAAGCAAAGCTTTTGGACGCAGATTAACCATGCAGCCGATAAAGCGTCAAGAGCGACACTGTCGCTTAGCAAGCTGATGGCGAACGTGGGCGGCCCGACGGAGTGCAAGCGGAAGTTGCTGATGACCACAGTGAACGCGATACTGTTGTACGGATGTGAAGTATGGGCAGACACTCTAAACATACAGGAAAGATCCAAAGCTTTGGTAAAGGTACAGAGAACTGCAGCTCTAAGAGTAGCGAGTGCGTACCGAACGGTTTCGACAGCAGCAGTGTTGGTGATTAGCAGCTCTATCCCCGTAGACCTGATGGCCATGGAGCGACGGCGGGTCTGGCTAAGTCGCCAAACAAATGACGAGGACAACACGCACGCTAGAGAGCTTACCATGCAACTGTGGCAAGACCGCTGGGAAAACGAGACGACAGGAAGGTGGACAGCACGACTCATCCCCGACCTGAGAACTTGGGTAAAGAGGAAATTTGGTGAGGTAAACTACTACCTGACGCAGCTACTCTCCGGCCACGGCTACTTTGGCACGTACCTATTCCGGATGAAAATACAGCAACAGCAGAGCTGCATACATGGTGACGCCGACGAAGATGGTCCAGAGCACACGTTCTTTGAGTGTTCCTATTGGGCAAACCAGAGAGAACACCTTCAAGCCCAGATTGGTGGCAGCTGGAGGCCAGATACAGCAGTAACCATGCTCCTGAGCAGTGAGCAGAACTGGTCCAGCATTGCGAAGTACGTCGAGATGGTCCTCCGTGCTAAAAAGAGGCGCCTGGACGCAGGCACAACAGCAGCAGATTAAGACATGCGGAGGCGGGCCTTGCGTTTCCGTCGGGGCTTCTTTCCGGCGGGACATATGTGCACTCTGTGTACAGGGCTCGCGGGGGGTTGAGTCGGTGGGACGTTTGGTCGGCTCAAGCATGCCTTACATACAGGATGACCATGGTCTGAAGTAGTGCATTCGTCGTAGTTCCAGACCATGTCACATATCCTGGGAAAGGGAGAGGTTTTTTAGCGGGTCAACGGGTGCACTTCGTGAACCCCGCAGTACCCATGTCAGGGACGCCGCTTGGGTCTGTGTAGACATTTTCCTCCCCAGCCTCAAAAAAAAAAAAAAAAAAAAAAAAAAAAAAAAAAAAATTAAATTAAATTAAATTAAATTAAATTAAATTAAATTAAATTAAATTAAATTAAATTAAATTAAATTAAATTAAATTAAATTAAATTAAATTAAATTAAATTAAATTAAATTAAATTAAATTAAATTAAATTAAATTAAATTAAATTAAATTAAATTAAATTAAATTAAATTAAATTAAATTAAATTAAATTAAATTAAATTAAATTAAATTAAATTAAATTAAATTAAATTAAATTAAATTAAATTAAATTAAATTAAATTAAATTAAATTAAATTAAATTAAATTAAATTAAATTAAATTAAATTAAATTAAATTAAATTAAATTAAATTAAATTAAATTAAATTAAATTAAATTAAATTAAATTAAATTAAATTAAATTAAATTAAATTAAATTAAATTAAATTAAATTAAATTAAATTAAATTAAATTAAATTAAATTAAATTAAATTAAATTAAATTAAATTAAATTAAATTAAATTAAATTAAATTAAATTAAATTAAATTAAATTAAATTAAATTAAATGAAATGAAATGAAATGAAATGAAATGAAATGAAATGAAATGAAATGAAATGAAATGAAATGAAATGAAATGAAATGAAATGAAATGAAATGAAATGAAATGAAATGAAATGAAATGAAATGAAATGAAATGAAATGAAATGAAATGAAATGAAATGAAATGAAATGAAATGAAATGAAATGAAATGAAATGAAATGAAATGAAATGAAATGAAATGAAATGAAATGAAATGAAATGAAATGAAATGAAATGAAATGAAATGAAATGAAATGAAATGAAATGAAATGAAATGAAATGAAATGAAATGAAATGAAATGAAATGAAATGAAATGAAATGAAATGAAATGAAATGAAATGAAATGAAATGAAATGAAATGAAATGAAATGAAATGAAATGAAATGAAATGAAATGAAATGAAATGAAATGAAATGAAATGAAATGAAATGAAATGAAATGAAATGAAATGAAATGAAATGAAATGAAATGAAATGAAATGAAATGAAATGAAATGAAATGAAATGAAATGAAATGAAATGAAATGAAATGAAATGAAATGAAATGAAATGAAATGAAATGAAATGAAATGAAATGAAATGAAATGAAATGAAATGAAATGAAATGAAATGAAATGAAATGAAATGAAATGAAATGAAATGAAATGAAATGAAATGAAATGAAATGAAATGAAATGAAATGAAATGAAATGAAATGAAATGAAATGAAATGAAATGAAATGAAATGAAATGAAATGAAATGAAATGAAATGAAATGAAATGAAATGAAATGAAATGAAATGAAATGAAATGAAATGAAATGAAATGAAATGAAATGAAATGAAATGAAATGAAATGAAATGAAATGAAATGAAATGAAATGAAATGAAATGAAATGAAATGAAATGAAATGAAATGAAATGAAATGAAATGAAATGAAATGAAATGAAATGAAATGAAATGAAATGAAATGAAATGAAATGAAATGAAATGAAATGAAATGAAATGAAATGAAATGAAATGAAATGAAATGAAATGAAATGAAATGAAATGAAATGAAATGAAATGAAATGAAATGAAATGAAATGAAATGAAATGAAATGAAATGAAATGAAATGAAATGAAATGAAATGAAATGAAATGAAATGAAATGAAATGAAATGAAATGAAATGAAATGAAATGAAATGAAATGAAATGAAATGAAATGAAATGAAATGAAATGAAATGAAATGAAATGAAATGAAATGAAATGAAATGAAATGAAATGAAATGAAATGAAATGAAATGAAATGAAATGAAATGAAATGAAATGAAATGAAATGAAATGAAATGAAATGAAATGAAATGAAATGAAATGAAATGAAATGAAATGAAATGAAATGAAATGAAATGAAATGAAATGAAATGAAATGAAATGAAATGAAATGAAATGAAATGAAATGAAATGAAATGAAATGAAATGAAATGAAATGAAATGAAATGAAATGAAATGAAATGAAATGAAATGAAATGAAATGAAATGAAATGAAATGAAATGAAATGAAATGAAATGAAATGAAATGAAATGAAATGAAATGAAATGAAATGAAATGAAATGAAATGAAATGAAATGAAATGAAATGAAATGAAATGAAATGAAATGAAATGAAATGAAATGAAATGAAATGAAATGAAATGAAATGAAATGAAATGAAATGAAATGAAATGAAATGAAATGAAATGAAATGAAATGAAATGAAATGAAATGAAATGAAATGAAATGAAATGAAATGAAATGAAATGAAATGAAATGAAATGAAATGAAATGAAATGAAATGAAATGAAATGAAATGAAATGAAATGAAATGAAATGAAATGAAATGAAATGAAATGAAATGAAATGAAATGAAATGAAATGAAATGAAATGAAATGAAATGAAATGAAATGAAATGAAATGAAATGAAATGAAATGAAATGAAATGAAATGAAATGAAATGAAATGAAATGAAATGAAATGAAATGAAATGAAATGAAATGAAATGAAATGAAATGAAATGAAATGAAATGAAATGAAATGAAATGAAATGAAATGAAATGAAATGAAATGAAATGAAATGAAATGAAATGAAATGAAATGAAATGAAATGAAATGAAATGAAATGAAATGAAATGAAATGAAATGAAATGAAATGAAATGAAATGAAATGAAATGAAATGAAATGAAATGAAATGAAATGAAATGAAATGAAATGAAATGAAATGAAATGAAATGAAATGAAATGAAATGAAATGAAATGAAATGAAATGAAATGAAATGAAATGAAATGAAATGAAATGAAATGAAATGAAATGAAATGAAATGAAATGAAATGAAATGAAATGAAATGAAATGAAATGAAATGAAATGAAATGAAATGAAATGAAATGAAATGAAATGAAATGAAATGAAATGAAATGAAATGAAATGAAATGAAATGAAATGAAATGAAATGAAATGAAATGAAATGAAATGAAATGAAATGAAATGAAATGAAATGAAATGAAATGAAATGAAATGAAATGAAATGAAATGAAATGAAATGAAATGAAATGAAATGAAATGAAATGAAATGAAATGAAATGAAATGAAATGAAATGAAATGAAATGAAATGAAATGAAATGAAATGAAATGAAATGAAATGAAATGAAATGAAATGAAATGAAATGAAATGAAATGAAATGAAATGAAATGAAATGAAATGAAATGAAATGAAATGAAATGAAATGAAATGAAATGAAATGAAATGAAATGAAATGAAATGAAATGAAATGAAATGAAATGAAATGAAATGAAATGAAATGAAATGAAATGAAATGAAATGAAATGAAATGAAATGAAATGAAATGAAATGAAATGAAATGAAATGAAATGAAATGAAATGAAATGAAATGAAATGAAATGAAATGAAATGAAATGAAATGAAATGAAATGAAATGAAATGAAATGAAATGAAATGAAATGAAATGAAATGAAATGAAATGAAATGAAATGAAATGAAATGAAATGAAATGAAATGAAATGAAATGAAATGAAATGAAATGAAATGAAATGAAATGAAATGAAATGAAATGAAATGAAATGAAATGAAATGAAATGAAATGAAATGAAATGAAATGAAATGAAATGAAATGAAATGAAATGAAATGAAATGAAATGAAATGAAATGAAATGAAATGAAATGAAATGAAATGAAATGAAATGAAATGAAATGAAATGAAATGAAATGAAATGAAATGAAATGAAATGAAATGAAATGAAATGAAATGAAATGAAATGAAATGAAATGAAATGAAATGAAATGAAATGAAATGAAATGAAATGAAATGAAATGAAATGAAATGAAATGAAATGAAATGAAATGAAATGAAATGAAATGAAATGAAATGAAATGAAATGAAATGAAATGAAATGAAATGAAATGAAATGAAATGAAATGAAATGAAATGAAATGAAATGAAATGAAATGAAATGAAATGAAATGAAATGAAATGAAATGAAATGAAATGAAATGAAATGAAATGAAATGAAATGAAATGAAATGAAATGAAATGAAATGAAATGAAATGAAATGAAATGAAATGAAATGAAATGAAATGAAATGAAATGAAATGAAATGAAATGAAATGAAATGAAATGAAATGAAATGAAATGAAATGAAATGAAATGAAATGAAATGAAATGAAATGAAATGAAATGAAATGAAATGAAATGAAATGAAATGAAATGAAATGAAATGAAATGAAATGAAATGAAATGAAATGAAATGAAATGAAATGAAATGAAATGAAATGAAATGAAATGAAATGAAATGAAATGAAATGAAATGAAATGAAATGAAATGAAATGAAATGAAATGAAATGAAATGAAATGAAATGAAATGAAATGAAATGAAATGAAATGAAATGAAATGAAATGAAATGAAATGAAATGAAATGAAATGAAATGAAATGAAATGAAATGAAATGAAATGAAATGAAATGAAATGAAATTAAATTAAATTAAATTAAATTAAATTAAATTAAATTAAATTAAATTAAATTAAATTAAATTAAATTAAATTAAATTAAATTAAATTAAATTAAATTAAATTAAATTAAATTAAATTAAATTAAATTAAATTAAATTAAATTAAATTAAATTAAATTAAATTAAATTAAATTAAATTAAATTAAATTAAATTAAATTAAATTAAATTAAATTAAATTAAATTAAATTAAATTAAATTAAATTAAATTAAATTAAATTAAATTAAATTAAATTAAATTAAATTAAATTAAATTAAATTAAATTAAATTAAATTAAATTAAATTAAATTAAATTAAATTAAATTAAATTAAATTAAATTAAATTAAATTAAATTAAATTAAATTAAATTAAATTAAATTAAATTAAATTAAATTAAATTAAATTAAATTAAATTAAATTAAATTAAATTAAATTAAATTAAATTAAATTAAATTAAATTAAATTAAATTAAATTAAATTAAATTAAATTAAATTAAATTAAATTAAATTAAATTAAATTAAATTAAATTAAATTAAATTAAATTAAATTAAATTAAATTAAATTAAATTAAATTAAATTAAATTAAATTAAATTAAATTAAATTAAATTAAATTAAATTAAATTAAATTAAATTAAATTAAATTAAATTAAATTAAATTAAATTAAATTAAATTAAATTAAATTAAATTAAATTAAATTAAATTAAATTAAATTAAATTAAATTAAATTAAATTAAATTAAATTAAATTAAATTAAATTAAATTAAATTAAATTAAATTAAATTAAATTAAATTAAATTAAATTAAATTAAATTAAATTAAATTAAATTAAATTAAATTAAATTAAATTAAATTAAATTAAATTAAATTAAATTAAATTAAATTAAATTAAATTAAATTAAATTAAATTAAATTAAATTAAATTAAATTAAATTAAATTAAATTAAATTAAATTAAATTAAATTAAATTAAATTAAATTAAATTAAATTAAATTAAATTAAATTAAATTAAATTAAATTAAATTAAATTAAATTAAATTAAATTAAATTAAATTAAATTAAATTAAATTAAATTAAATTAAATTAAATTAAATTAAATTAAATTAAATTAAATTAAATTAAATTAAATTAAATTAAATTAAATTAAATTAAATTAAATTAAATTAAATTAAATTAAATTAAATTAAATTAAATTAAATTAAATTAAATTAAATTAAATTAAATTAAATTAAATTAAATTAAATTAAATTAAATTAAATTAAATTAAATTAAATTAAATTAAATTAAATTAAATTAAATTAAATTAAATTAAATTAAATTAAATTAAATTAAATTAAATTAAATTAAATTAAATTAAATTAAATTAAATTAAATTAAATTAAATTAAATTAAATTAAATTAAATTAAATTAAATTAAATTAAATTAAATTAAATTAAATTAAATTAAATTAAATTAAATTAAATTAAATTAAATTAAATTAAATTAAATTAAATTAAATTAAATTAAATTAAATTAAATTAAATTAAATTAAATTAAATTAAATTAAATTAAATTAAATTAAATTAAATTAAATTAAATTAAATTAAATTAAATTAAATTAAATTAAATTAAATTAAATTAAATTAAATTAAATTAAATTAAATTAAATTAAATTAAATTAAATTAAATTAAATTAAATTAAATTAAATTAAATTAAATTAAATTAAATTAAATTAAATTAAATTAAATTAAATTAAATTAAATTAAATTAAATTAAATTAAATTAAATTAAATTAAATTAAATTAAATTAAATTAAATTAAATTAAATTAAATTAAATTAAATTAAATTAAATTAAATTAAATTAAATTAAATTAAATTAAATTAAATTAAATTAAATTAAATTAAATTAAATTAAATTAAATTAAATTAAATTAAATTAAATTAAATTAAATTAAATTAAATTAAATTAAATTAAATTAAATTAAATTAAATTAAATTAAATTAAATTAAATTAAATTAAATTAAATTAAATTAAATTAAATTAAATTAAATTAAATTAAATTAAATTAAATTAAATTAAATTAAATTAAATTAAATTAAATTAAATTAAATTAAATTAAATTAAATTAAATTAAATTAAATTAAATTAAATTAAATTAAATTAAATTAAATTAAATTAAATTAAATTAAATTAAATTAAATTAAATTAAATTAAATTAAATTAAATTAAATTAAATTAAATTAAATTAAATTAAATTAAATTAAATTAAATTAAATTAAATTAAATTAAATTAAATTAAATTAAATTAAATTAAATTAAATTAAATTAAATTAAATTAAATTAAATTAAATTAAATTAAATTAAATTAAATTAAATTAAATTAAATTAAATTAAATTAAATTAAATTAAATTAAATTAAATTAAATTAAATTAAATTAAATTAAATTAAATTAAATTAAATTAAATTAAATTAAATTAAATTAAATTAAATTAAATTAAATTAAATTAAATTAAATTAAATTAAATTAAATTAAATTAAATTAAATTAAATTAAATTAAATTAAATTAAATTAAATTAAATTAAATTAAATTAAATTAAATTAAATTAAATTAAATTAAATTAAATTAAATTAAATTAAATTAAATTAAATTAAATTAAATTAAATTAAATTAAATTAAATTAAATTAAATTAAATTAAATTAAATTAAATTAAATTAAATTAAATTAAATTAAATTAAATTAAATTAAATTAAATTAAATTAAATTAAATTAAATTAAATTAAATTAAATTAAATTAAATTAAATTAAATTAAATTAAATTAAATTAAATTAAATTAAATTAAATTAAATTAAATTAAATTAAATTAAATTAAATTAAATTAAATTAAATTAAATTAAATTAAATTAAATTAAATTAAATTAAATTAAATTAAATTAAATTAAATTAAATTAAATTAAATTAAATTAAATTAAATTAAATTAAATTAAATTAAATTAAATTAAATTAAATTAAATTAAATTAAATTAAATTAAATTAAATTAAATTAAATTAAATTAAATTAAATTAAATTAAATTAAATTAAATTAAATTAAATTAAATTAAATTAAATTAAATTAAATTAAATTAAATTAAATTAAATTAAATTAAATTAAATTAAATTAAATTAAATTAAATTAAATTAAATTAAATTAAATTAAATTAAATTAAATTAAATTAAATTAAATTAAATTAAATTAAATTAAATTAAATTAAATTAAATTAAATTAAATTAAATTAAATTAAATTAAATTAAATTAAATTAAATTAAATTAAATTAAATTAAATTAAATTAAATTAAATTAAATTAAATTAAATTAAATTAAATTAAATTAAATTAAATTAAATTAAATTAAATTAAATTAAATTAAATTAAATTAAATTAAATTAAATTAAATTAAATTAAATTAAATTAAATTAAATTAAATTAAATTAAATTAAATTAAATTAAATTAAATTAAATTAAATTAAATTAAATTAAATTAAATTAAATTAAATTAAATTAAATTAAATTAAATTAAATTAAATTAAATTAAATTAAATTAAATTAAATTAAATTAAATTAAATTAAATTAAATTAAATTAAATTAAATTAAATTAAATTAAATTAAATTAAATTAAATTAAATTAAATTAAATTAAATTAAATTAAATTAAATTAAATTAAATTAAATTAAATTAAATTAAATTAAATTAAATTAAATTAAATTAAATTAAATTAAATTAAATTAAATTAAATTAAATTAAATTAAATTAAATTAAATTAAATTAAATTAAATTAAATTAAATTAAATTAAATTAAATTAAATTAAATTAAATTAAATTAAATTAAATTAAATTAAATTAAATTAAATTAAATTAAATTAAATTAAATTAAATTAAATTAAATTAAATTAAATTAAATTAAATTAAATTAAATTAAATTAAATTAAATTAAATTAAATTAAATTAAATTAAATTAAATTAAATTAAATTAAATTAAATTAAATTAAATTAAATTAAATTAAATTAAATTAAATTAAATTAAATTAAATTAAATTAAATTAAATTAAATTAAATTAAATTAAATTAAATTAAATTAAATTAAATTAAATTAAATTAAATTAAATAAAATAAAATAAAATTAAATTAAATTAAATTAAATTAAATTAAATTAAATTAAATTAAATTAAATTAAATTAAATTAAATTAAATTAAATTAAATTAAATTAAATTAAATTAAATTAAATTAAATTAAATTAAATTAAATTAAATTAAATTAAATTAAATTAAATTAAATTAAATTAAATTAAATTAAATTAAATTAAATTTTTTTTTTTTTTTTTTTTTTTTTTTTTTTTTTTTTGAGGCTGGGGAGGAAAATGTCTACACAGACCCAAGCGGCGTCCCTGACATGGGTACTGCGGGGTTCACGAAGTGCACCCGTTGACCCGCTAAAAAACCTCTCCCTTTCCCAGGATATGTGACATGGTCTGGAACTACGACGAATGCACTACTTCAGACCATGGTCATCCTGTATGTAAGGCATGCTTGAGCCGACCAAACGTCCCACCGACTCAACCCCCCGCGAGACCTGTACACAGAGTGCACATATGTCCCGCCGGAAAGAAGCCCCGACGGAAACGCAAGGCCCGCCTCCGCATGTCTTAATCTGCTGCTGTTGTGCCTGCGTCCAGGCGCCTCTTTTTAGCACGGAGGACCATCTCGACGTACTTCGCAATGCTGGACCAGTTCTGCTCACTGCTCAGGAGCATGGTTACTGCTGTATCTGGCCTCCAGCTGCCACCAATCTGGGCTTGAAGGTGTTCTCTCTGGTTTGCCCAATAGGAGCACTCAAAGAACGTGTGCTCTGGACCATCTTCGTCGGCGTCACCATGTATGCAGCTCTGCTGTTGCTGTATTTTCATCCGGAATAGGTACGTGCCAAAGTAGCCGTGGCCGGAGAGTAGCTGCGTCAGGTAGTAGTTTACCTCACCAAATTTCCTCTTTACCCAAGTTCTCAGGTCGGGGATGAGTCGTGCTGTCCACCTTCCTGTCGTCTCGTTTTCCCAGCGGTCTTGCCACAGTTGCATGGTAAGCTCTCTAGCGTGCGTGTTGTCCTCGTCATTTGTTTGGCGACTTAGCCAGACCCGCCGTCGCTCCATGGCCATCAGGTCTACGGGGATAGAGCTGCTAATCACCAACACTGCTGCTGTCGAAACCGTTCGGTACGCACTCGCTACTCTTAGAGCTGCAGTTCTCTGTACCTTTACCAAAGCTTTGGATCTTTCCTGTATGTTTAGAGTGTCTGCCCATACTTCACATCCGTACAACAGTATCGCGTTCACTGTGGTCATCAGCAACTTCCGCTTGCACTCCGTCGGGCCGCCCACGTTCGCCATCAGCTTGCTAAGCGACAGTGTCGCTCTTGACGCTTTATCGGCTGCATGGTTAATCTGCGTCCAAAAAGTCATTCTGGGGTCGAGCCGAACTCCTAGATAGTTAACCGCTTTGCTTGTTCTGATGACGGTATCATAAACTTGCATATCGACTTCTAACTCTATATGGCGCTTCGTTAGAAGGATTAGCTCGGTCTTCTCAGTCGCCAGTGTCAAACCGTGGGAATTCATCCACTCCACGATCTTTACCATCACCCGGTTTAATTTGCGTTGCGCCTCCTTCACATCTCTCGCCGTGATGACAGCGGCAACGTCATCGGCATAGCCAACTAGATGCGTATCATCGGGCATCGGGACGGAGAATATACCGTCATAGCTAGCGTTCCACAGAACCGGCCCAAGGACGGATCCTTGTGCTGCGCCGGACGTGACGATTTTCCTCTTCAGCCCATTGTTTGTCTGGTATAGCAGCTCCCTATGGCTAAGGTAGCTGCGGATCATTCGTCTTAGATACGCCGGAATTTGAAAGCGTCTTTCCAGTGCATCAATGGTGTCAACCCATTTCAAACTGTTGAATGCGTTTCTTACATCCAAAAGCGCCAGGAGAACGATACGTTTAGAGTATGCATTTCCTTGCTGCGCAGCTTCCATGCTTTCCACAATATCGTTGATCGCGCCTATTGTTGACCTTCCTGCTCGAAACCCGTGCTGTCGGTCTGACAGACCACCAGCGCTCTCTATAGCTGCCACTATTCTGGGTTTCAGCAGCCGCTCCAGCAATTTGCCCAGCGTGTCGAGCATGCACAACGGTCGGTATGCGTTCGGAGTCGCAGGGTCCCCTTTCCCCTTGCTGATCAGGGTTAGCTGCTGCTTCTTCCACACCTCTGGGAAGAGTCCTTCCACCAAGCAAGAGTTAAATGTATCTAGCAGGAATTGTGGACGCGCATCTGCTATTAGTGTAAGAACCTCTGATGGGATTCCGTCAGGGCCTGGAGCCTTGTTGTTTTTCAGCGAGCGTGCTGCGAACCTGAGTTCGTCCTCTGTGAACAGCGGAGGGGCCTCGATAGCAGGCATTTCCGGATCGCTTCGAACCTCGTGGTCTGGGAAGAGGGAATTAACAATGTTGTCCATCACATTCTCCTCAAGCACAGGGGCCGGTGCCAGAGCGCCAAGCTTTCGCGTGACAATCTTGTATCCGAGTCCCCAGGGATCGGTGTTTATGTCATTACATAGCTCTTCCCACTTGCTCTTCTTACTTCCTAGAATAGCCAGTTTTAGCTTCCGTCTAGCAGCTCTAAACTCCTCGATTTCAGTCGCAGCATCACTTCGTCTTCTGGCTCTCGTCACTCTCCTCCGTAGTCGGAGACAGACTCTACGGAGCTCCGCGATTTCATCATTCCACCAATAAGCGGCTTTCCTTTTAGGATTTTTAGAAGCTCTGGGCATTGCTGCGTCGCAGGCTTGCGAGATACAGCGGGTTGTGCAGTGCACCAGTCTCCACTTCATTTCATTTCATTTCATTTCATTTCATTTCATTTCATTTCATTTCATTTCATTTCATTTCATTTCATTTCATTTCATTTTATTTTATTTTATTTTATTTCATTTCATTTCATTTCATTTCATTTCATTTCATTTCATTTCATTTCATTTCATTTCATTTCATTTCATTTCATTTCATTTCATTTCATTTCATTTTATTTTATTTCATTTCATTTCATTTCATTTCATTTCATTTCATTTCATTTCATTTCATTTCATTTCATTTCATTTCATTTCATTTCATTTCATTTCATTTCATTTCATTTCATTTCATTTCATTTCATTTCATTTCATTTCATTTCATTTCATTTCATTTCATTTCATTTCATTTCATTTCATTTCATTTCATTTCATTTCATTTCATTTCATTTCATTTCATTTCATTTCATTTCATTTCATTTCATTTCATTTCATTTCATTTCATTTCATTTCATTTCATTTCATTTCATTTCATTTCATTTCATTTCATTTCATTTCATTTCATTTCATTTCATTTCATTTCATTTCATTTCATTTCATTTCATTTCATTTCATTTCATTTCATTTCATTTCATTTCATTTCATTTCATTTCATTTCATTTCATTTCATTTCATTTCATTTCATTTCATTTCATTTCATTTCATTTCATTTCATTTCATTTCATTTCATTTCATTTCATTTCATTTCATTTCATTTCATTTCATTTCATTTCATTTCATTTCATTTCATTTCATTTCATTTCATTTCATTTCATTTCATTTCATTTCATTTCATTTCATTTCATTTCATTTCATTTCATTTCATTTCATTTCATTTCATTTCATTTCATTTCATTTCATTTCATTTCATTTCATTTCATTTCATTTCATTTCATTTCATTTCATTTCATTTCATTTCATTTCATTTCATTTCATTTCATTTTTCATTTCATTTCATTTCATTTCATTTCATTTCATTTCATTCATTTCATTTCATTTCATTTCATTTCATTTCATTTCATTTCATTTCATTTCATTTCATTTCATTTCATTTCATTTCATTTCATTTCATTTCATTTCATTTCATTTCATTTCATTTCATTTCATTTCATTTCATTTCATTTCATTTCATTTCATTTCATTCATTTCATTTCATTTCATTTCATTTCATTTCATTTATTTTATTTTATTTTATTTTATTTTATTTTATTTTATTTTATTTTATTTTATTTCATTTTATTTCATTTTATTTCATTTCATTTCATTTCATTTCATTTCATTTCATTTCATTTCATTTCATTTCATTTCATTCATTTCATTTCATTTCATTTCATTTCATTTCATTTCATTTCATTTCATTTCATTTCATTTCATTTCATTTCATTTCATTTCATTTCATTTCATTCATTTCATTTCATTTCATTTCATTTCATTTCATTTCATTTCATTTCATTTCATTTCATTTCATTTCATTCATTTCATTTCATTTCATTTCATTTCATTTCATTTCATTTCATTTCATTTCATTTCATTTCATTTCATTTCATTTCATTCATTTCATTTCATTTCATTTCATTTCATTTCATTTCATTTCATTTCATTTCATTTCATTTCATTTCATTTCATTTCATTTCATTTCATTTCATTTCATTTCATTTCATTTCATTTCATTTCATTTCATTTCATTTCATTTCATTTCATTTCATTTCATTTCATTTCATTTCATTTCATTTCATTTCATTTCATTTCATTTCATTTCATTTCATTTCATTTCATTTCATTTCATTTCATTTCATTCATTTCATTTCATTTCATTTCATTTCATTTCATTTCATTTCATTTCATTTCATTTCATTTCATTTCATTTCATTTCATTTCATTTCATTTCATTTCATTTCATTCATTTCATTTCATTTCATTTCATTTCATTCATTTTCATTTCATTTCATTTCATTTCATTTCATTTCATTTCATTTCATTTCATTTCATTTCATTTCATTTCATTTCATTTCATTTCATTTCATTTCATTCATTTCATTTCATTTAATTTCATTTAATTTCATTTAATTTCATTTAATTTCATTTAATTTCATTTAATTTCATTTAATTTCATTTAATTTCATTTAATTTCATTTAATTTCATTTAATTTCATTTAATTTAATTTAATTTAATTTAATTTAATTTAATTTAATTTCATTTCATTTCATTTCATTTCATTTCATTTCATTTCATTTCATTTCATTTCATTTCATTTCATTTCATTTCATTTCATTTCATTTCATTTCATTTCATTTCATTTCATTTCATTTCATTTCATTTCATTTCATTTCATTTCATTTCATTTCATTTCATTTCATTTCATTTCATTTCATTTCATTTCATTTCATTTCATTTCATTTCATTTCATTTCATTTCATTTCATTTCATTTCATTTCATTTCATTTCATTTCATTTCATTTCATTTCATTTCATTTCATTTCATTTCATTTCATTTCATTTCATTTCATTTCATTTCATTTCATTTCATTTCATTTCATTTCATTTCATTTCATTTCATTTCATTTCATTTCATTTCATTTCATTTCATTTCATTTCATTTCATTTCATTTCATTTCATTTCATTTCATTTCATTTCATTTCATTTCATTTCATTTCATTTCATTTCATTTCATTTCATTTCATTTCATTTCATTTCATTTCATTTCATTTCATTTCATTTCATTTCATTTCATTTCATTTCATTTCATTTCATTCATTTCATTTCATTTCATTTCATTTCATTTCATTTCATTTCATTTCATTTCATTTCATTTCATTTCATTTCATTTCATTTCATTTCAT
Organism: Chrysopilus asiliformis; assembly: GCA_964034945.1. Lineage (NCBI taxonomy): Eukaryota > Metazoa > Arthropoda > Insecta > Diptera > Rhagionidae > Chrysopilus > Chrysopilus asiliformis. The sequence continues at coordinate 13,188 of CAXIUK010000035.1, read as the reverse complement.
TTCATTTCATTTCATTTCATTTCATTTCATTTCATTTCATTTCATTTCATTTCATTTCATTTCATTTCATTTCATTTCATTTCATTTCATTTCATTTCATTTCATTTCATTTCATTTCATTTCATTTCATTTCATTCATTTCATTTCATTTCATTTCATTTCATTTCATTTCATTTCATTTCATTTCATTTCATTTCATTTCATTTCATTTCATTTCATTTCATTTCATTTCATTTCATTTCATTTCATTTCATTTCATTTCATTTCATTTCATTTCATTTCATTTCATTTCATTTCATTTCATTTCATTTCATTTCATTTTATTTTATTTTATTTTATTTATTTTATTTATTTTATTTCATTTTATTTCATTTTATTTCATTTCATTCATTTCATTTCATTTCATTTCATTTCATTTCATTCATTTCATTTCATTTCATTTCATTTCATTCATTTCATTTCATTTCATTTCATTTCATTTCATTTCATTTCATTTCATTTCATTTCATTTCATTTCATTTCATTTCATTTCATTTCATTTCATTTCATTTCATTTCATTTCATTTCATTTCATTTCATTTCATTTCATTTCATTTCATTTCATTTCATTTCATTTCATTTCATTTCATTTCATTTCATTTCATTTCATTTCATTTCATTCATTTCATTTCATTTCATTTCATTTCATTTCATTTCATTTCATTTCATTTCATTTCATTTCATTTCATTTCATTTCATTTCATTTCATTTCATTTCATTTCATTTCATTTCATTTCATTTCATTTCATTTCATTTCATTTCATTTCATTTCATTTCATTTCATTTCATTTCATTTCATTTCATTTCATTTCATTTCATTTCATTTCATTTCATTTCATTTCATTTCATTTCATTTCATTTCATTTCATTTCATTTCATTTCATTTCATTTCATTTCATTCATTTCATTTCATTTCATTCATTTCATTTCATTTCATTTCATTTCATTTCATTTCATTTCATTTCATTTCATTTCATTTCATTTCATTTCATTTCATTTCATTTCATTTCATTTCATTTCATTTCATTTCATTTCATTTCATTTCATTTCATTTCATTTCATTTCATTTCATTTCATTTCATTTCATTTCATTTCATTTCATTTCATTTCATTCATTTCATTTCATTTCATTTCATTTCATTTCATTTCATTTCATTTCATTTCATTTCATTTCATTTCATTTCATTCATTCATTTCATTTCATTTCATTTCATTTCATTTCATTTCATTTCATTTCATTTCATTTCATTTCATTTCATTTCATTTCATTTCATTTCATTTCATTTCATTTCATTCATTTCATTTCATTTCATTTCATTTCATTTCATTTCATTTCATTTCATTTCATTTCATTTCATTTCATTTCATTTCATTTCATTTCATTTCATTTCATTTCATTTCATTTCATTTCATTTCATTTCATTTCATTTCATTTCATTCATTTCATTTCATTTCATTTCATTTCATTTCATTTCATTTCATTTCATTTCATTTCATTTCATTTCATTTCATTTCATTTCATTTCATTTCATTTCATTTCATTTCATTTCATTTCATTTCATTTCATTTCATTTCATTTCATTCATTTCATTTCATTTCATTTCATTTCATTTCATTTCATTTCATTTCATTTCATTTCATTTCATTTCATTTCATTTCATTTCATTTCATTTCATTTCATTTCATTTCATTTCATTTCATTTCATTTCATTTCATTTCATTTCATTTCATTTCATTTCATTTCATTTCATTTCATTTCATTTCATTTCATTTCATTTCATTTCATTTCATTTCATTTCATTTCATTTCATTTCATTTCATTTCATTTCATTTCATTTCATTTCATTTCATTTCATTTCATTTCATTTCATTTCATTTCATTTCATTTCATTTCATTTCATTTCATTTCATTTCATTTCATTTCATTTCATTTCATTTCATTTCATTTCATTTCATTCATTTCATTTCATTTCATTTCATTTCATTTTCATTTCATTTCATTTCATTTCATTTCATTTCATTTCATTTCATTTCATTTCATTTCATTTCATTTCATTTCATTTCATTTCATTTCATTTCATTTCATTTCATTTCATTTCATTTCATTTCATTTCATTTCATTTCATTTCATTCATTTCATTTCATTTCATTTCATTTCATTTCATTTCATTTCATTTCATTTCATTTCATTTCATTTCATTCATTTCATTTCATTTCATTTCATTTCATTTCATTTCATTTCATTTCATTTCATTTCATTTCATTTCATTTCATTTCATTTCATTTCATTTCATTTCATTTCATTTCATTTCATTTCATTTCATTTCATTTCATTTCATTTCATTTCATTTCATTTCATTTCATTTCATTTCATTTCATTTCATTTCATTTCATTTCATTTCATTTCATTTCATTTCATTTCATTTCATTTCATTTCATTTCATTTCATTTCATTTCATTTCATTTCATTTCATTTCATTTCATTTCATTTCATTTCATTTCATTTCATTTCATTTCATTTCATTTCATTTCATTTCATTTCATTTCATTTCATTTCATTTCATTTCATTTCATTTCATTTCATTTCATTTCATTTCATTTCATTTCATTTCATTTCATTTCATTTCATTTCATTTCATTTCATTTCATTTCATTTCATTTCATTTCATTTCATTTCATTTCATTTCATTTCATTTCATTTCATTTCATTTCATTTCATTTCATTTCATTTTATTTTATTTTATTTTATTTTATTTTATTTATTTCATTTTATTTCATTTCATTTCATTTCATTTCATTTCATTTCATTTCATTTCATTTCATTTCATTTCATTTCATTTCATTTCATTTCATTTCATTTCATTTCATTTCATTTCATTTCATTTCATTTCATTTCATTTCATTTCATTTCATTTCATTTCATTTCATTTCATTTCATTTCATTTCATTTCATTTCATTTCATTTCATTTCATTTCATTTCATTTCATTTCATTTCATTTCATTTCATTTCATTTCATTTCATTTCATTTCATTTCATTTCATTTCATTTCATTTCATTTCATTTCATTTCATTTCATTTCATTTCATTTCATTTCATTTCATTTCATTTCATTTCATTTCATTTCATTTCATTTCATTTCATTTCATTTCATTTCATTTCATTTCATTTCATTTCATTTCATTTCATTTCATTTCATTTCATTTCATTTCATTTCATTTCATTTCATTTCATTTCATTTCATTTCATTTCATTTCATTTCATTTCATTTCATTTCATTTCATTTCATTTCATTTCATTTCATTTCATTTCATTTCATTTCATTTCATTTCATTTCATTTCATTTCATTTCATTTCATTTCATTTCATTTCATTTCATTTCATTTCATTTCATTTCATTTCATTTCATTTCATTTCATTTCATTTCATTTCATTTCATTTCATTTCATTTCATTTCATTTCATTTCATTTCATTTCATTTCATTTCATTTCATTTCATTTCATTTCATTTCATTTCATTTCATTTCATTTCATTTCATTTCATTTCATTTCATTTCATTTCATTTCATTTCATTTCATTTCATTTCATTTCATTTCATTTCATTTCATTTCATTTCATTTCATTTCATTTCATTTCATTTCATTTCATTTCATTTCATTTCATTTCATTTCATTTCATTTCATTTCATTTCATTTCATTTCATTTCATTTCATTTCATTTCATTTCATTTCATTTCATTTCATTCATTTCATTTCATTTCATTTCATTTCATTTCATTTCATTTCATTTCATTTCATTTCATTTCATTTCATTTCATTTCATTTCATTTCATTTCATTTCATTTCATTTCATTTCATTTCATTTCATTTCATTTCATTTCATTTCATTTCATTTCATTTCATTTCATTTCATTTCATTTCATTTCATTTCATTTCATTTCATTTCATTTCATTTCATTTCATTTCATTTCATTTCATTTCATTTCATTTCATTTCATTTCATTTCATTTATTTATTTTATTTTATTTTATTTTATTTTATTTTATTTATTTATTTATTCATTTCATTTCATTTATTTCATTTCATTTCATTTATTTCATTTCATTTCATTTCATTTCATTTCATTTCATTTCATTTCATTTCATTTCATTTCATTTCATTCATTTCATTTCATTTCATTTCATTTCATTTCATTTCATTTCATTTCATTTCATTTCATTTCATTTCATTTCATTTCATTTCATTTCATTTCATTTCATTTCATTCATTTCATTTCATTTCATTTCATTTCATTTCATTTCATTTCATTTCATTTCATTCATTTCATTTCATTTCATTTCATTTCATTTCATTTCATTTCATTTCATTTCATTTCATTTCATTTCATTTCATTTCATTTCATTTCATTTCATTTCATTTCATTTCATTTCATTTCATTTCATTTCATTTCATTTCATTTCATTTCATTTCATTTCATTTCATTTCATTTCATTTCATTTCATTTCATTTCATTTCATTTCATTTCATTTCATTTCATTTCATTTCATTTCATTCATTTCATTTCATTTCATTTCATTTCATTTCATTTCATTTCATTTCATTTCATTTCATTTCATTTCATTTCATTCATTTCATTTCATTTCATTTCATTTCATTTCATTTCATTTCATTTCATTTCATTTCATTTCATTTCATTTCATTTCATTTCATTTCATTTCATTTCATTTCATTTCATTTCATTTCATTTCATTTCATTTCATTTCATTTCATTTCATTTCATTTCATTTCATTTCATTTCATTTCATTTCATTTCATTTCATTTCATTTCATTTCATTTCATTTCATTTCATTTCATTTCATTTCATTTCATTTCATTTCTTCATTTCATTTCATTTCATTTCATTTCATTTCATTTCATTTCATTTCATTTCATTTCATTTCATTTCATTTCATTTCATTTCATTTCATTTCATTTCATTTCATTTCATTTCATTTCATTTCATTTCATTTCATTTCATTTCATTTCATTTCATTTCATTTCATTTCATTTCATTTCATTTCATTTCATTTCATTTCATTTCATTTCATTTCATTTCATTTCATTTCATTTCATTTCATTTCATTTCATTTCATTTCATTTCATTTCATTTCATTTCATTTCATTTCATTTCATTTCATTTCATTTCATTTCATTTCATTTCATTTCATTTCATTTTATTTTATTTTATTTTATTTTATTTTATTTTATTTTATTTTATTTTATTTTATTTTATTTTATTTCATTTTATTTTATTTTATTTTATTTTATTTTATTTTATTTTATTTTATTTTATTTTATTTTATTTTATTTTATTTTATTTTATTTTATTTTATTTTATTTTATTTTATTTTATTTTATTTTATTTCATTTTATTTTATTTTATTTTATTTTATTTTATTTTATTTTATTTTATTTTATTTTATTTTATTTTATTTTATTTTATTTTATTTTATTTTATTTTATTTTATTTTATTTTATTTTATTTTATTTTATTTTATTTTATTTTATTTTATTTTATTTTATTTTATTTTATTTTATTTTATTTTATTTTATTTTATTTTATTTCATTTCATTTCATTTTATTTCATTTCATTTCATTTCATTTCATTTCATTTCATTTCATTTCATTTCATTTCATTTCATTTCATTTCATTTCATTTCATTTCATTTCATTTCATTTCATTTCATTTCATTTCATTTCATTTCATTTCATTTCATTTCATTTCATTTCATTTCATTTCATTTCATTTCATTTCATTTCATTTCATTTCATTTCATTTCATTTCATTTCATTTCATTTCATTTCATTTCATTTCATTTCATTTCATTTCATTTCATTTCATTTCATTTCATTTCATTTCATTTCATTTCATTTCATTTCATTTCATTTCATTTCATTTCATTTCATTTCATTTCATTTCATTTCATTTCATTTCATTTCATTTCATTTCATTTCATTTCATTTCATTTCATTTCATTTCATTTCATTTCATTTCATTTCATTTCATTTCATTTCATTTCATTTCATTTCATTTCATTTCATTTCATTTCATTTCATTTCATTTCATTTCATTTCATTTCATTCATTTCATTTCATTTCATTTCATTTCATTTCATTCATTTCATTTCATTTCATTTCATTTCATTTCATTTCATTTCATTTCATTTCATTTCATTTCATTTCATTTCATTTCATTTCATTTCATTTCATTTCATTTCATTTCATTTCATTTCATTTCATTTCATTTCATTTCATTTCATTTCATTTCATTTCATTCATTTCATTTCATTTCATTTCATTTCATTTCATTTCATTTCATTTCATTTCATTTCATTTCATTCATTTCATTTCATTTCATTTCATTTCATTTCATTTCATTTCATTTCATTTCATTTCATTTCATTTCATTTCATTTCATTTCATTTCATTTCATTTCATTTCATTTCATTTCATTTCATTTCATTTCATTTCATTTCATTTCATTTCATTTCATTCATTTCATTTCATTTCATTTCATTTCATTTCATTTCATTTCATTTCATTTCATTTCATTTCATTTCATTTCATTTCATTTCATTTCATTTCATTTCATTTCATTTCATTCATTTCATTTCATTTCATTTCATTTCATTTCATTTCATTTCATTTCATTTCATTTCATTTCATTTCATTTCATTTCATTTCATTTCATTTCATTTCATTTCATTTCATTTCATTTCATTCATTTCATTTCATTTCATTTCATTTCATTTCATTTCATTTCATTTCATTTCATTTCATTTCATTTCATTTCATTTCATTTCATTTCATTTCATTTCATTTCATTTCATTTCATTTCATTTCATTTCATTTCATTTCATTTCATTCATTTCATTTCATTTCATTTCATTTCATTTCATTTCATTTCATTTCATTTCATTTCATTTCATTTCATTTCATTTCATTTCATTTCATTTCATTTCATTTCATTTCATTTCATTTCATTTCATTTCATTTCATTTCATTTCATTTCATTTCATTTCATTTCATTTCATTTCATTTCATTTCATTTCATTTCATTTCATTTCATTTCATTTCATTTCATTTCATTTCATTTCATTTCATTTCATTTCATTTCATTCATTTCATTTCATTTCATTTCATTTCATTTCATTTCATTTCATTTCATTTCATTTCATTTCATTTCATTTCATTTCATTTCATTTCATTTCATTTCATTTCATTCATTTCATTTCATTTCATTTCATTTATTTTATTTTATTTATTTATTTTATTTATTTTATTTCATTTTATTTCATTTTATTTCATTTTATTTCATTTATTTCATTTTATTTCATTTTATTTCATTTTATTTCATTTTATTTCATTTATTTCATTTTATTTCATTTCATTTCATTTCATTTCATTTCATTTCATTTCATTTCATTTCATTTCATTTCATTTCATTTCATTTCATTTCATTTCATTTCATTTCATTTCATTTCATTTCATTTCATTTCATTTCATTTCATTTCATTTCATTTCATTTCATTTCATTTCATTTCATTTCATTTCATTTCATTTCATTTCATTTCATTTCATTTCATTTCATTTCATTTCATTTCATTTCATTTCATTTCATTTCATTTCATTTCATTTCATTTCATTTCATTTCATTTCATTTCATTTCATTTCATTTCATTTCATTTCATTTCATTTCATTTCATTTCATTTCATTTCATTTCATTTCATTTCATTTCATTTCATTCATTTCATTTCATTTCATTTCATTTCATTTCATTTCATTTCATTTCATTTCATTTCATTTCATTTCATTTCATTTCATTTCATTTCATTTCATTTCATTTCATTTCATTTCATTTCATTCATTTCATTTCATTTCATTTCATTTCATTTCATTTCATTTCATTTCATTTCATTTCATTTCATTTCATTTCATTTCATTTCATTTCATTTCATTTCATTTCATTTCATTTCATTTCATTTCATTTCATTTCATTTCATTCATTTCATTTCATTTCATTTCATTTCATTTCATTTCATTTCATTTCATTTCATTTCATTTCATTTCATTTCATTTCATTTCATTTCATTTCATTTCATTTCATTTCATTTCATTTCATTTCATTTCATTTCATTTCATTTCATTTCATTTCATTTCATTTCATTTCATTTCATTTCATTTCATTTCATTTCATTTCATTTCATTTCATTTCATTTCATTTCATTTCATTTCATTTCATTTCATTTCATTTCATTTCATTTTATTTTATTTTATTTTATTTTATTTTATTTTATTTTATTTTATTTTATTTTATTTTATTTTATTTTATTTTATTTTATTTATTTTATTTTATTTTATTTTATTTTATTTTATTTCATTTTATTTCATTTTATTTCATTTTATTTCATTTTATTTCATTTCATTTCATTTCAGTTCATTTCATTTCATTTCATTTCATTTCATTTCATTTCATTTCATTTCATTTCATTTCATTTCATTTCATTTCATTTCATTTTATTTTATTTTATTTCATTTTATTTCATTTTATTTCATTTTATTTCATTTCATTTCATTTCATTTCATTTCATTCATTTCATTTCATTTCATTCATTTCATTTCATTTCATTTCATTTCATTTCATTTCATTATATTTCATTTCATTTCATTTCATTTCATTTCATTTCATTTCATTTCATTTCATTTCATTTCATTTCATTTCATTTCATTTCATTTCATTTCATTTCATTTCATTTCATTTCATTTCATTTCATTTCATTTCATTTCATTTCATTTCATTTCATTTCATTTCATTTCATTTCATTTCATTTCATTCATTTCATTTCATTTCATTTCATTTCATTTCATTTCATTTCATTTCATTTCATTTCATTTCATTTCATTTCATTTCATTTCATTTCATTTCATTTCATTTCATTTCATTTCATTTCATTTCATTTCATTTCATTTCATTTCATTTCATTTCATTTCATTTCATTTCATTTCATTTCATTTCATTTCATTTCATTTCATTTCATTTCATTTCATTTCATTTCATTTCATTTCATTTCATTTCATTTCATTTCATTTCATTTCATTTCATTTCATTTCATTTCATTTCATTTCATTTCATTTCATTTCATTTCATTTCATTTCATTTCATTTCATTTCATTTCATTTCATTTCATTTCATTTCATTTCATTTCATTTCATTTCATTTCATTTCATTTCATTTCATTCATTTCATTTCATTTCATTTCATTTCATTTCATTTCATTTCATTTCATTTCATTTCATTTCATTTCATTTCATTTCATTTCATTCATTTCATTTCATTTCATTTCATTTCATTTCATTTCATTTCATTTCATTTCATTTCATTTCATTTCATTTCATTTCATTTCATTTCATTTCATTTCATTTCATTTCATTTCATTTCATTTCATTTCATTTCATTTCATTTCATTTCATTTCATTTCATTTCATTTCATTTCATTTCATTTCATTTCATTTCATTCATTTCATTTCATTTCATTTCATTTCATTTCATTTCATTTCATTTCATTTCATTTCATTTCATTTCATTTCATTTCATTTCATTTCATTTCATTTCATTTCATTTCATTTCATTTCATTTCATTTCATTTCATTTCATTTCATTTCATTTCATTTCATTTCATTTCATTTCATTTCATTTCATTTCATTTCATTTCATTTCATTTCATTTCATTTCATTTCATTTCATTTCATTTCATTTCATTTCATTTCATTTCATTTCATTTCATTTCATTTCATTTCATTTCATTTCATTTCATTCATTTCATTTCATTTCATTTCATTTCATTTCATTTCATTTCATTTCATTTCATTTCATTTCATTTCATTTCATTTCATTTCATTTCATTCATTTCATTTCATTTCATTTCATTTCATTTCATTTCATTTCATTTCATTTATTTTATTTTATTTTATTTTATTTTATTTTATTTTATTTTATTTTATTTCATTTTATTTCATTTTATTTCATTTTATTTCATTTTATTTCATTTTATTTCATTTCATTTTATTTTATTTCATTTCATTTTATTTCATTTCATTTCATTTCATTTCATTTCATTTCATTTCATTTCATTTCATTTCATTTCATTTCATTTCATTTCATTTCATTTCATTTCATTTCATTTCATTTCATTTCATTTTATTTTATTTTATTTTATTTTATTTTATTTCATTTTATTTCATTTTATTTCATTTTATTTCATTTTATTTCATTTCATTTTATTTTATTTCATTTCATTTTATTTCATTTCATTTCATTTCATTTCATTTCATTTCATTTCATTTCATTTCATTTCATTTCATTTCATTTCATTTCATTTCATTTCATTTCATTTCATTTCATTTCATTTCATTTCATTTCATTTCATTTCATTTCATTTCATTTCATTTCATTTCATTTATTTCATTTCATTTCATTTCATTTCATTTCATTTCATTTCATTTCATTTCATTTCATTTCATTTCATTTCATTTCATTTCATTTCATTTCATTTCATTTCATTTCATTTCATTTCATTTCATTTCATTTCATTTCATTTCATTTCATTTCATTTCATTTCATTTCATTTTATTTCATTTCATTTCATTTCATTTCATTTCATTTCATTTCATTTCATTTCATTTTATTTCATTTCATTTCATTTCATTTCATTTCATTTCATTTCATTTCATTTAATTTCATTTAATTTCATTTAATTTCATTTAATTTCATTAATTTCATTTCATTTCATTTCATTTCATTTCATTTCATTTCATTTCATTTCATTTCATTTCATTTCATTTCATTTTATTTCATTTTATTTCATTTCATTTCATTTCATTTCATTTCATTTCATTTCATTTCATTTCATTTCATTTCATTTCATTTCATTTCATTTCATTTCATTTCATTTCATTTCATTTCATTTCATTTCATTTCATTTCATTTCATTTCATTTCATTTCATTTCATTTCATTTCATTTCATTTCATTTCATTTCATTTCATTTCATTTCATTTCATTTCATTTCATTTCATTTCATTTCATTTCATTTCATTTCATTTCATTTCATTTCATTTCATTTCATTTCATTTCATTTCATTTCATTTCATTTCATTTCATTTCATTTCATTTCATTTCATTTCATTTCATTTCATTTCATTTCATTTCATTTCATTTCATTTCATTTCATTTCATTTCATTTCATTTCATTTCATTTCATTTCATTTCATTTCATTTCATTTCATTTCATTTCATTTCATTTCATTTCATTTCATTTCATTTCATTTCATTTCATTTCATTTCATTTCATTTCATTTCATTTCATTTCATTTCATTTCATTTCATTTCATTTCATTTCATTTCATTTCATTTCATTTCATTTCATTTCATTTCATTTCATTTCATTTCATTTCATTTCATTTCATTCATTTCATTTCATTTCATTTCATTTCATTTCATTTCATTTCATTTCATTTCATTTCATTTCATTTCATTTCATTTCATTTCATTTCATTTCATTTCATTTCATTTCATTTCATTTCATTTCATTTCATTTCATTTCATTTCATTTCATTTCATTTCATTTCATTCATTTCATTTCATTTCATTTCATTTCATTTCATTTCATTTCATTTCATTTCATTTCATTTCATTTCATTTCATTTCATTTCATTTCATTTCATTTCATTTCATTTCATTTCATTTCATTTCATTTCATTTCATTTCATTTCATTTCATTTCATTTCATTTCATTTCATTTCATTTCATTTCATTTCATTTCATTTCATTTCATTTCATTTCATTTCATTTCATTTCATTTCATTTCATTCATTTCATTTCATTTCATTTCATTTCATTTCATTTCATTTCATTCATTTCATTTCATTTCATTTCATTTCATTTCATTTCATTTCATTTCATTTCATTTCATTTCATTTCATTTCATTTCATTTCATTTCATTTCATTTCATTTCATTTCATTTCATTTCATTTCATTTCATTTCATTTCATTCATTTCATTTCATTTCATTTCATTTCATTTCATTTCATTTCATTTCATTTCATTTCATTTCATTTCATTTCATTTCATTTCATTTCATTTCATTTCATTTCATTTCATTTCATTTCATTTCATTTCATTTCATTTCATTTCATTTCATTTCATTTCATTTCATTTCATTTCATTTCATTTCATTTCATTCATTTCATTTCATTTCATTTCATTTCATTTCATTTCATTTCATTTCATTTCATTTCATTTCATTTCATTTCATTTCATTTCATTTCATTTCATTTCATTTCATTTCATTTCATTTCATTTCATTTCATTTCATTCATTTCATTTCATTTCATTTCATTTCATTTCATTTCATTTCATTTCATTTCATTTATTTCATTTCATTTCATTTCATTTCATTTCATTTCATTTCATTTCATTTCATTTCATTTCATTTCATTTCATTCATTCATTTCATTTCATTTCATTTCATTTCATTTCATTTCATTTCATTTCATTTCATTTCATTTCATTTCATTTCATTTCATTTCATTTCATTTTCATTTCATTTCATTTCATTTCATTTCATTTCATTTCATTTCATTTCATTTCATTTCATTTCATTTCATTTCATTTCATTTCATTTCATTTCATTTCATTTCATTCATTTCATTTCATTTCATTTCATTTCATTTCATTTCATTTCATTTCATTTCATTTCATTTCATTTCATTTCATTTCATTTCATTTCATTTCATTTCATTTCATTTCATTTCATTTCATTTCATTTCATTTCATTTCATTTCATTTCATTTCATTTCATTTCATTTCATTTCATTTCATTTCATTTCATTTCATTTCATTTCATTTCATTTCATTTCATTTCATTTCATTTCATTTCATTTCATTTCATTTCATTTCATTTCATTTCATTTCATTTCATTTCATTTCATTTCATTTCATTTCATTTCATTTCATTTCATTTCATTATTTCATTTCATTTCATTTCATTCATTTCATTTCATTTCATTTCATTTCATTTCATTCATTTCATTTCATTTCATTTCATTT
>CAXIUK010000034.1:27500-47811 GCA_964034945.1 Chrysopilus asiliformis | reverse complement strand
AAATGAAATGAAATGAAATGAAATGAAATGAAATGAAATGAAATGAAATGAAATGAAATGAAATGAAATGAAATGAAATGAAATGAAATGAAATGAAATGAAATGAAATGAAATGAAATGAAATGAAATGAAATGAAATGAAATGAAATGAAATGAAATGAAATGAAATGAAATGAAATGAAATGAAATGAAATGAAATGAAATGAAATGAAATGAAATGAAATGAAATGAAATGAAATGAAATGAAATGAAATGAAATGAAATGAAATGAAATGAAATGAAATGAAATGAAATGAAATGAAATGAAATGAAATGAAATGAAATAAAATAAAATAAAATAAAATAAAATAAAATAAAATAAAATAAAATAAAATAAAATAAAATGAAATGAAATGAAATGAAATGAAATGAAATGAAATGAAATGAAATGAAATGAAATGAAATGAAATGAAATGAAATGAAATGAAATGAAATGAAATGAAATGAAATGAAATGAAATGAAATGAAATGAAATGAAATGAAATGAAATGAAATGAAATGAAATGAAATGAAATGAAATGAAATGAAATGAAATGAAATGAAATGAAATGAAATGAATGAAATGAAATGAAATGAAATGAAATGAAATGAAATGAAATGAAATGAAATGAAATGAAATGAAATGAAATGAAATGAAATGAAATGAAATGAAATGAAATGAAATGAAATGAAATGAAATGAAATGAAATGAAATGAAATGAAATGAAATGAAATGAAATGAAATGAAATGAAATGAAATGAAATGAAATGAAATGAAATGAAATGAAATGAAATGAAATGAAATGAAATGAAATGAAATGAAATGAATGAAATGAAATGAAATGAAATGAAATGAAATGAAATGAAATGAAATGAAATGAAATGAAATGAAATGAAATGAAATGAAATGAAATGAAATGAAATGAAATGAAATGAAATGAAATGAAATGAAATAAAATGAAATAAAATAAAATAAAATAAAATAAAATAAAATAAAATGAAATGAAATGAAATGAAATGAAATGAAATGAAATGAAATGAAATGAAATGAAATGAAATGAAATGAAATGAAATGAAATGAAATGAAATGAAATGAAATGAAATGAAATGAAATGAAATGAAATGAAATGAAATGAAATGAAATGAAATGAAATGAAATGAAATGAAATGAAATGAAATGAAATGAAATGAAATGAAATGAAATGAAATGAAATGAAATGAAATGAAATGAAATGAAATGAATGAAATGAAATGAAATGAAATGAAATGAAATGAAATGAAATGAAATGAAATGAAATGAAATGAAATGAAATGAAATGAAATGAAATGAAATGAAATGAAATGAAATGAAATGAAATGAAATGAAATGAAATGAAATGAAATGAAATGAAATGAAATGAAATGAAATGAAATGAAATGAAATGAAATGAAATGAAATGAAATGAAATGAAATGAAATGAAATGAAATGAAATGAAATGAAATGAAATGAAATGAAATGAAATGAAATGAAATGAAATGAAATGAAATGAAATGAAATGAAATGAAATGAAATGAAATGAAATGAAATGAAATGAAATGAAATGAAATGAAATGAAATGAAATGAAATGAAATGAAATGAAATGAAATGAAATGAAATGAAATGAAATGAAATGAAATGAAATGAAATGAAATGAAATGAAATGAAATGAAATGAAATGAAATGAAATGAAATGAAATGAAATGAAATGAAATGAAATGAAATGAAATGAAATGAAATGAAATGAAATGAAATGAAATGAAATGAAATGAAATGAAATGAAATGAAATGAAATGAAATGAAATGAAATGAAATGAAATGAAATGAAATGAAATGAAATGAAATGAAATGAAATGAAATGAAATGAAATGAAATGAAATGAAATGAAATGAAATGAAATGAAATGAAATGAAATGAAATGAAATAAAATGAAATGAAATGAAATGAAATGAAATGAAATGAAATGAAATGAAATGAAATGAAATGAAATGAAATGAAATGAAATGAAATGAAATGAAATGAAATGAAATGAAATGAAATGAAATGAAATGAAATGAAATGAAATGAAATGAAATGAAATGAAATGAAATGAAATAAAATGAAATGAAATGAAATGAAATGAAATGAAATGAAATGAAATGAAATGAAATGAAATGAAATGAAATGAAATGAAATGAAATGAAATGAAATGAAATGAAATGAAATGAAATGAAATGAAATGAAATGAAATGAAATGAAATGAAATGAAATGAAATGAAATGAAATGAAATGAAATGAAATGAAATGAAATGAAATGAATGAAATGAAATGAAATGAAATGAAATGAAATGAAATGAAATGAAATGAAATGAAATGAAATGAAATGAAATGAAATGAAATGAAATGAAATGAATGAAATGAAATGAAATGAAATGAAATGAAATGAAATGAAATGAAATGAAATGAAATGAAATGAAATGAATGAAATGAAATGAAATGAAATGAAATGAAATGAAATGAAATGAAATGAAATGAAATGAAATGAAATGAAATGAAATGAAATGAAATGAAATGAAATGAAATGAAATGAAATGAAATGAAATGAAATGAAATGAAATGAAATGAAATAAAATAAAATGAAATGAATGAAATGAAATGAAATGAAATGAAATGAAATGAAATGAAATGAAATGAAATGAAATGAAATGAAATGAAATGAAATGAAATGAAATGAAATGAAATGAAATGAAATGAAATGAAATGAAATGAAATGAAATGAAATGAAATGAAATGAAATGAAATGAAATGAAATGAAATGAAATGAAATGAAATGAAATGAAATGAAATGAAATGAAATGAAATGAAATGAAATGAAATGAAATGAAATGAAATGAAATGAAATGAAATGAAATGAAATGAAATGAAATGAAATGAAATGAAATGAAATGAAATGAAATGAAATGAAATGAAATGAAATGAAATGAAATGAAATGAAATGAAATGAAATGAAATGAAATGAAATGAAATGAAATGAAATGAAATGAAATGAAATAAAATAAAATAAAATAAAATGAAATGAAATTAAATTAAATTAAATTAAATTAAATTAAATTAAATTAAATTAAATTAAATTAAATTAAATTAAATTAAATTAAATTAAATTAAATTAAATTAAATTAAATTAAATTAAATTAAATTAAATTAAATTAAATTAAATTAAATTAAATTAAATTAAATTAAATTAAATTAAATTAAATTAAATTAAATTAAATTAAATTAAATTAAATTAAATTAAATTAAATTAAATTAAATTAAATTAAATTAAATTAAATTAAATTAAATTAAATTAAATTAAATTAAATTAAATTAAATTAAATTAAATTAAATTAAATTAAATTAAATTAAATTAAATTAAATTAAATTAAATTAAATTAAATTAAATTAAATTAAATTAAATTAAATTAAATTAAATTAAATTAAATTAAATTAAATGAAATGAAATGAAATGAAATGAAATGAAATGAAATGAAATGAAATGAAATGAAATGAAATGAAATGAAATGAAATGAAATGAAATGAAATGAAATGAAATGAAATGAAATGAAATGAAATGAAATGAAATGAAATGAAATAAAATAAAATAAAATAAAATAAAATAAAATAAAATAAAATAAAATAAACTAAAATAAAATAAAATAAAATAAAATAAAATAAAATAAAATAAAATAAAATAAAATAAAATGAAATGAAATGAAATGAAATGAAATGAAATGAAATGAAATGAAATGAAATGAAATGAAATGAAATGAAATGAAATGAAATGAAATGAAATGAAATGAAATGAAATGAAATGAAATGAAATGAAATGAAATGAAATGAAATGAAATGAAATGAAATGAAATGAAATGAAATGAAATGAAATGAAATGAAATGAAATGAAATGAAATGAAATGAAATGAAATGAAATGAAATGAAATGAAATGAAATGAAATGAAATGAAATGAAATGAAATGAAATGAAATGAAATGAAATGAAATGAAATGAAATGAAATGAAATGAAATGAAATGAAATGAAATGAAATGAAATGAAATGAAATGAAATGAAATGAAATGAAATGAAATGAAATGAAATGAAATGAAATGAAATGAAATGAAATGAAATGAAATGAAATGAAATGAAATGAAATGAAATGAAATGAAATGAAATGAAATGAAATGAAATGAAATGAAATGAAATGAAATGAAATGAAATGAAATGAAATGAAATGAAATGAAATGAAATGAAATGAAATGAAATGAAATGAAATGAAATGAAATGAAATGAAATGAAATGAAATGAAATGAAATGAAATGAAATGAAATGAAATGAAATGAAATGAAATGAAATGAAATGAAATGAAATGAAATGAAATGAAATGAAATGAAATGAAATGAAATAAAATGAAATAAAATGAAATAAAATAAAATAAAATAAAATAAAATAAAATAAAATAAAATAAAATAAAATAAAATAAAATAAAATAAAATAAAATAAAATAAAATAAACTAAAATAAAATAAAATAAAATAAAATAAAATAAAATAAAATAAAATAAAATAAAATAAAATGAAATGAAATGAAATGAAATGAAATGAAATGAAATGAAATGAAATGAAATGAAATGAAATGAAATGAAATGAAATGAAATGAAATGAAATGAAATGAAATGAAATGAAATGAAATGAAATGAAATGAAATGAAATGAAATGAAATGAAATAAAATAAAATAAAATAAAATAAAATAAAATAAAATAAAATAAACTAAAATAAAATAAAATAAAATAAAATAAAATAAAATAAAATAAAATAAAATAAAATAAAATAAAATGAAATGAAATGAAATGAAATGAAATGAAATGAAATGAAATGAAATGAAATGAAATGAAATGAATGAAATGAAATGAAATGAAATGAAATGAAATGAAATGAAATGAAATGAAATGAAATGAAATGAAATGAATGAAATGAAATGAAATGAAATGAAATGAAATGAAATGAAATGAAATGAAATGAAATGAAATGAAATGAAATGAAATGAAATGAAATGAAATGAAATGAAATGAAATGAAATGAAATGAAATGAAATGAAATGAAATGAAATGAAATGAAATGAAATGAAATGAAATGAAATGAAATGAAATGAAATGAAATGAAATGAAATGAAATGAAATGAAATGAAATGAAATGAAATGAAATGAAATGAAATGAAATGAAATGAAATGAAATGAAATGAAATGAAATGAAATGAAATGAAATGAAATGAAATGAAATGAAATGAAATGAAATGAAATGAAATGAAATGAAATGAAATGAAATGAAATGAAATGAAATGAAATGAAATGAAATGAAATGAAATGAAATGAAATGAAATGAAATGAAATGAAATGAAATGAAATGAAATGAAATGAAATGAAATGAAATGAAATGAAATGAAATGAAATGAAATGAAATGAAATGAAATGAAATGAAATGAAATGAAATGAAATGAAATGAAATGAAATGAAATGAAATGAAATGAAATGAAATGAAATGAAATGAATGAAATGAAATGAAATGAAATGAAATGAAATGAAATGAAATGAAATGAAATGAAATGAAATGAAATGAAATGAAATGAAATGAAATGAAATGAAATGAAATGAAATGAAATGAAATGAAATGAAATGAAATGAAATGAAATGAAATGAAATGAAATGAAATGAAATGAAATGAAATGAAATGAAATGAAATGAAATGAAATGAAATGAAATGAAATGAAATGAAATGAAATAAAATGAAATAAAATGAAATAAAATAAAATAAAATAAAATAAAATAAAATAAAATAAAATAAAATAAAATAAAATAAAATAAAATAAAATAAACTAAAATAAAATAAAATAAAATAAAATAAAATAAAATAAAATAAAATAAAATAAAATAAAATGAAATGAAATGAAATGAAATGAAATGAAATGAAATGAAATGAAATGAAATGAAATGAAATGAAATGAAATGAAATGAAATGAAATGAAATGAAATGAAATGAAATGAAATGAAATGAAATGAAATGAAATGAAATGAAATGAAATAAAATAAAATAAAATAAAATAAAATAAAATAAAATAAAATAAACTAAAATAAAATAAAATAAAATAAAATAAAATAAAATAAAATAAAATAAAATAAAATAAAATAAAATAAAATGAAATGAAATGAAATGAAATGAAATGAAATGAAATGAAATGAAATGAAATGAAATGAAATGAAATGAATGAAATGAAATGAAATGAAATGAAATGAAATGAAATGAAATGAAATGAAATGAAATGAAATGAAATGAAATGAAATGAAATGAAATGAAATGAAATGAAATGAAATGAAATGAAATGAAATGAAATGAAATGAAATGAAATGAAATGAAATGAAATGAAATGAAATGAAATGAAATGAAATGAAATGAAATGAAATGAAATGAAATGAAATGAAATGAAATGAAATGAAATGAAATGAAATGAAATGAAATGAAATGAAATGAAATGAAATGAAATGAAATGAAATGAAATGAAATGAAATGAAATGAAATGAAATGAAATGAAATGAAATGAAATGAAATGAAATGAAATGAGAAATGAAATGAAATGAAATGAAATGAAATGAAATGAAATGAAATGAAATGAAATGAAATGAAATGAAATGAAATGAAATGAAATGAAATGAAATGAAATGAAATGAAATGAAATGAAATGAAATGAAATGAAATGAAATGAAATGAAATGAAATGAAATGAAATGAAATGAAATGAAATGAAATGAAATGAAATGAAATGAAATGAAATGAAATGAAATGAAATGAAATGAAATGAAATGAAATGAAATGAAATGAAATGAAATGAAATGAAATGAAATGAAATGAAATGAAATGAAATGAAATGAAATGAAATGAAATGAAATGAAATGAAATGAAATGAAATGAAATGAAATGAAATGAAATGAAATGAAATGAAATGAAATGAAATGAAATGAAATGAAATGAAATGAAATGAAATGAAATAAAATGAAATAAAATGAAATAAAATAAAATAAAATAAAATAAAATAAAATAAAATAAAATAAAATAAAATAAAATAAAATAAAATAAAATAAAATAAAATAAAATAAAATAAAATAAAATAAAATAAAATAAAATAAAATAAAATAAAATAAAATAAAATGAAATGAAATGAAATGAAATGAAATGAAATGAAATGAAATGAAATGAAATGAAATGAAATGAAATGAAATGAAATGAAATGAAATGAAATGAAATGAAATGAAATGAAATGAAATGAAATGAAATGAAATGAAATGAAATGAAATGAAATGAAATGAAATGAAATGAAATGAAATGAAATGAAATGAAATGAAATGAAATGAAATGAAATGAAATGAAATGAAATGAAATGAAATGAAATGAAATGAAATGAAATGAAATGAAATGAAATGAAATGAAATGAAATGAAATGAAATGAAATGAAATGAAATGAAATGAAATGAAATGAAATGAAATGAAATGAAATGAAATGAAATGAAATGAAATGAAATGAAATGAAATGAAATGAAATGAAATGAAATGAAATGAAATGAAATGAAATGAAATGAAATGAAATGAAATGAAATGAAATGAAATGAATGAAATGAAATGAAATGAAATGAAATGAAATGAAATGAATGAAATGAAATGAAATGAAATGAAATAAATGAAATAAAATAAAATAAAATAAAATAAAATAAAATAAAATAAAATAAACTAAAATAAAATAAAATAAAATAAAATAAAATAAAATAAAATAAAATAAAATAAAATGAAATGAAATGAAATGAAATGAAATGAATGAAATGAAATGAAATGAAATGAAATGAAATGAAATGAAATGAAATGAAATGAAATGAAATGAAATGAAATGAAATGAAATGAAATGAAATGAAATGAAATGAAATGAAATGAAATGAATGAAATGAAATGAAATGAAATGAAATGAAATGAAATGAAATGAAATGAAATGAAATGAAATGAAATGAAATGAAATGAAATGAAATGAAATGAAATGAAATGAAATGAAATGAAATGAAATGAAATGAAATGAAATGAAATGAAATGAAATGAAATGAAATGAAATGAAATGAAATGAAATGAAATGAAATGAAATGAAATGAAATGAAATGAAATGAAATGAAATGAAATGAAATGAAATGAAATGAAATGAAATGAAATGAATGAAATGAAATAAAATAAAATAAAATAAAATAAAATAAAATAAAATAAAATAAAATAAAATGAAATGAAATGAAATGAAATGAAATGAAATGAAATGAAATGAAATGAAATGAAATGAAATGAAATGAAATGAAATGAAATGAAATGAAATGAATGAAATGAAATGAAATGAAATGAAATGAAATGAAATGAAATGAAATGAAATGAAATGAAATGAATGAAATGAAATGAAATGAAATGAAATGAAATGAAATGAAATGAAATGAAATGAAATGAAATGAAATGAAATGAAATGAAATGAAATGAATGAAATGAAATGAAATGAAATGAAATGAAATGAAATGAAATGAAATGAAATGAAATGAAATGAAATGAAATGAAATGAAATGAAATGAAATGAAATGAAATGAAATGAAATGAAATGAAATGAAATGAAATGAAATGAAATGAAATGAAATGAAATGAAATGAAATGAAATGAAATGAAATGAAATGAAATGAAATGAAATGAAATGAAATGAAATGAAATGAAATGAAATGAAATGAAATGAAATGAAATGAAATGAAATGAAATGAAATGAAATGAAATGAAATGAAATGAAATGAAATGAAATGAAATGAAATGAAATGAAATGAAATGAAATGAAATGAAATGAAATGAAATGAAATGAAATGAAATGAAATGAAATGAAATGAAATGAAATGAAATGAAATGAAATGAAATGAAATGAAATGAAATGAAATGAAATGAAATGAAATGAAATGAAATGAAATGAAATGAAATGAAATGAAATGAAATGAAATGAAATGAATGAAATGAAATGAAATGAAATGAAATGAAATGAAATGAAATGAAATGAAATGAAATGAAATGAAATGAAATGAAATGAAATGAAATGAAATGAAATGAAATGAAATGAATGAAATGAAATGAAATGAAATGAATGAAATGAAATGAAATGAAATGAAATAAAATAAAATAAAATAAAATAAAATAAAATAAAATAAAATAAAATAAAATAAAATAAAATAAAATAAAATAAAATAAAATAAAATGAAATGAAATGAAATGAAATGAAATGAAATGAAATGAAATGAAATGAAATGAAATGAAATGAAATGAAATGAAATGAAATGAAATGAAATGAAATGAAATGAAATGAAATGAAATGAAATGAAATGAAATGAAATGAAATGAAATGAAATGAAATGAAATGAAATGAAATGAAATGAAATGAAATTAAATTAAATTAAATTAAATTAAATTAAATTAAATTAAATTAAATTAAATTAAATTAAATTAAATTAAATTAAATTAAATTAAATTAAATTAAATTAAATTAAATTAAATTAAATTAAATTAAATTAAATTAAATTAAATTAAATTAAATTAAATTAAATTAAATTAATTAAATTAAATTAAATTAAATTAAATTAAATTAAATTAAATTAAATTAAATTAAATTAAATTAAATTAAATTAAATTAAATTAAATTAAATTAAATTAAATTAATTAAATTAAATTAAATTAAATTAAATTAAATTAATTAAATTAAATTAATTAAATTAAATTAAATTAAATTAAATTAAATTAAATTAAATTAAATTAAATTAAATTAAATTAAATTAAATTAAATTAAATTAAATTAAATTAAATTAAATTAAATTAAATTAAATTAAATTAAATTAAATTAAATTAAATTAAATTAAATTAAATTAAATTAAATTAAATTAAATTAAATTAAATTAAATTAAATTAAATTAAATTAAATTAAATTAAATTAAATTAAATTAAATTAAATTAAATTAAATTAAATTAAATTAAATTAAATTAAATTAAATTAAATTAAATTAAATTAAATTAAATTAAATTAAATTAAATTAAATTAAATTAAATTAAATTAAATTAATTAAATTAAATTAAATTAAATTAAATTAAATTAATTAAATTAAATTAAATTAAATTAAATTAAATGAAATTAAATGAAATTAAATGAAATTAAATGAAATTAAATGAAATTAAATGAAATTAAATTAAATTAAATTAAATTAAATGAAATTAAATGAAATTAAATGAAATGAAATGAAATGAAATGAAATGAAATGAAATGAAATGAAATGAAATGAAATGAAATGAAATGAAATGAAATGAAATGAAATGAAATGAAATGAAATGAAATGAAATGAAATGAAATGAAATGAAATGAAATGAAATGAAATGAAATAAAATAAAATAAAATAAAATAAAATAAAATAAAATAAAATAAAATAAAATAAAATAAAATAAAATAAAATAAAATAAAATAAAATAAAATAAAATAAAATGAAATGAAATGAAATGAAATGAAATGAAATGAAATGAAATGAAATGAAATGAAATGAAATGAATGAAATGAAATGAAATGAAATGAAATGAAATGAAATGAAATGAAATGAAATGAAATGAAATGAAATGAAATGAAATGAAATGAAATGAAATGAAATGAATGAAATGAAATGAAATGAAATGAAATGAAATGAAATGAAATGAATGAAATGAAATGAAATGAAATGAAATGAAATGAAATGAAATGAATAAAATGAAATAAAATGAAATAAAATAAATAAAATAAAATAAAATAAAATAAAATAAAATAAAATAATAAAATAAAATAAATAAAATGAAATGAAATGAAATGAAATGAAATGAAATGAAATGAAATGAAATGAAATGAAATGAAATGAAATGAAATGAAATGAAATGAAATGAAATGAAATGAAATGAAATGAATGAAATGAAATGAAATGAAATGAAATGAAATGAAATGAAATGAAATGAAATGAATGAAATGAAATGAAATGAAATGAAATGAAATGAAATGAAATGAAATGAAATGAAATGAAATGAAATGAAATGAAATGAAATGAAATGAAATGAAATGAAATGAAATGAAATGAAATGAAATGAAATGAAATGAAATGAAATGAAATGAAATGAAATGAAATGAAATGAAATGAAATGAAATGAAATGAAATGAAATGAAATGAAATGAAATGAAATGAAATGAAATGAAATGAAATGAAATGAAATGAAATGAAATGAAATGAAATGAAATGAAATGAAATTAAATGAAATTAAATTAAATTAAATTAAATTAAATTAAATTAAATTAAATTAAATTAAATTAAATTAAATTAAATTAAATTAAATTAAATTAAATTAAATTAAATTAAATTAAATTAAATTAAATTAAATTAAATTAAATTAAATTAAATTAAATTAAATTAAATTAAATTAAATTAAATTAATTAAATTAAATTAAATTAAATTAAATTAAATTAAATTAAATTAAATTAAATTAAATTAAATTAAATTAAATTAAATTAAATTAAATTAAATTAAATTAAATTAAATTAAATTAAATTAAATTAAATTAAATTAAATTAAATTAAATTAAATTAAATTAAATTAAATTAAATTAAATTAAATTAAATTAAATTAAATTAAATTAAATTAAATTAAATTAAATTAAATTAAATTAAATTAAATTAAATTAAATTAAATTAAATTAAATTAAATTAAATTAAATTAAATTAAATTAAATTAAATTAAATTAAATTAAATTAAATTAAATTAAATTAAATTAAATTAAATTAAATTAAATTAAATTAAATTAAATTAAATTAAATTAAATTAAATTAAATTAAATTAAATTAAATTAAATTAAATTAAATTAAATTAAATTAAATTAAATTAAATTAAATTAAATTAAATTAAATTAAATTAAATTAAATTAAATTAAATTAAATTAAATTAAATTAAATTAAATTAAATTAAATTAAATTAAATTAAATTAAATTAAATTAAATTAAATTAAATTAAATTAAATTAAATTAAATTAAATTAAATTAAATTAAATTAAATTAAATTAAATTAAATTAAATTAAATTAAATTAAATTAAATTAAATTAAATTAAATTAAATTAAATTAAATTAAATTAAATTAAATTAAATTAAATTAAATTAAATTAAATTAAATTAAATTAAATTAAATTAAATTAAATGAAATTAAATGAAATTAAATGAAATTAAATGAAATTAAATGAAATTAAATGAAATTAAATGAAATTAAATGAAATTAAATGAAATGAAATGAAATGAAATGAAATGAAATGAAATGAAATGAAATGAAATGAAATGAAATGAAATGAAATGAAATGAAATGAAATGAAATGAAATGAAATGAAATGAAATGAAATGAAATGAAATGAAATGAAATGAAATGAAATGAAATGAAATGAAATGAAATGAAATGAAATGAAATGAAATGAAATGAAATGAAATGAAATGAAATGAAATAAAATAAAATAAAATAAAATAAAATAAAATAAAATAAAATAAAATAAAATAAAATAAAATAAAATAAAATAAAATAAAATAAAATAAAATAAAATAAAATAAAATAAAATGAAATGAAATGAAATGAAATGAAATGAAATGAAATGAAATAAATGAAATGAAATGAAATGAAATGAAATGAAATGAAATGAAATGAAATGAAATGAAATGAAATGAAATGAAATGAAATGAAATGAAATGAAATGAAATGAAATGAAATGAAATGAAATGAAATGAAATGAAATGAAATGAAATGAAATGAAATGAAATGAAATGAAATGAAATGAAATGAAATGAAATGAAATGAAATGAAATGAAATGAAATGAAATGAAATGAAATGAAATGAAATGAAATGAAATGAAATGAAATGAAATGAAATGAAATGAAATGAAATGAAATGAAATGAAATGAAATGAAATGAAATGAAATGAAATGAAATGAAATGAAATGAAATGAAATGAAATGAAATGAAATGAAATGAAATGAAATGAAATGAAATGAAATGAAATGAAATGAAATGAAATGAAATGAAATGAAATGAAATGAAATGAAATGAAATGAAATGAAATGAAATGAAATGAAATGAAATGAAATGAAATGAAATGAAATGAAATGAAATGAAATGAAATGAAATGAAATGAAATGAAATGAAATGAAATGAAATGAAATGAAATGAAATAAAATGAAATAAAATGAAATAAAATAAAATAAAATAAAATAAAATAAAATAAAATAAAATAAAATAAAATAAAATAAAATAAAATGAAATGAAATGAAATGAAATGAAATGAAATGAAATGAAATGAAATGAAATGAAATGAAATGAAATGAAATGAAATGAAATGAAATGAAATGAAATGAAATGAAATGAAATGAAATGAAATGAAATGAAATGAAATGAAATGAAATGAAATGAAATGAAATGAAATGAAATGAAATGAAATGAAATGAAATGAAATGAAATGAAATGAAATGAAATGAAATGAAATGAAATGAAATGAAATGAAATGAAATGAAATGAAATGAAATGAAATGAAATGAAATGAAATGAAATGAAATGAAATGAAATGAAATGAAATGAAATGAAATGAAATGAAATGAAATGAAATGAAATGAAATGAAATGAAATGAAATGAAATGAAATGAAATGAAATGAAATGAAATGAAATGAAATGAAATGAAATGAAATGAAATAAAATAAAATAAAATAAAATAAAATAAAATAAAATAAAATATATTAAAATAAAATAAAATAAAATAAAATAAAATAAAATAAAATGAAATGAAATGAAATGAAATGAAATGAAATGAAATGAAATGAAATGAAATGAAATGAAATGAAATGAAATGAAATGAAATGAAATGAAATGAAATGAAATGAAATGAAATGAAATGAAATGAAATGAAATGAAATGAAATGAAATGAAATGAAATGAAATGAAATGAAATGAAATGAAATGAAATGAAATGAAATGAAATGAAATGAAATGAAATGAAATGAAATGAAATGAAATGAAATGAAATGAAATGAAATGAAATGAAATGAAATGAAATGAAATGAAATGAAATGAAATGAAATGAAATGAAATGAAATGAAATGAAATGAAATGAAATGAAATGAAATGAAATGAAATGAAATGAAATGAAATGAAATGAAATGAAATGAAATGAAATGAAATGAAATGAAATGAAATGAAATGAAATGAAATGAAATGAAATGAAATGAAATGAAATGAAATGAAATGAAATGAAATAAAATGAAATAAAATGAAATAAAATAAAATAAAATAAAATAAAATAAAATAAAATGAAATGAAATGAAATGAAATGAAATGAAATGAAATGAAATGAAATGAAATGAAATGAAATGAAATGAAATGAAATGAAATGAAATGAAATGAAATGAAATGAAATGAAATGAAATGAAATGAAATGAAATGAAATGAAATGAAATGAAATGAAATGAAATGAAATGAAATGAAATGAAATGAAATGAAATGAAATGAAATGAAATGAAATGAAATGAAATGAAATGAAATGAAATGAAATGAAATGAAATGAAATGAAATGAAATGAAATGAAATGAAATGAAATGAAATGAAATGAAATGAAATGAAATGAAATGAAATGAAATGAAATGAAATGAAATGAAATGAAATGAAATGAAATGAAATGAAATGAAATGAAATGAAATGAAATGAAATGAAATGAAATAAAATAAAATGAAATAAAATAAAATAAAATAAAATGAAATGAAATGAAATGAAATGAAATGAAATGAAATGAAATGAAATGAAATGAAATGAAATGAAATAAAATAAAATAAAATAAAATAAAATAAAATAAAATAAAATAAAATAAAATAAAATAAAATAAAATAAAATAAAATAAAATAAAATAAAATAAAATAAAATAAAATAAAATAAAATAAAATAAAATAAAATAAAATAAAATAAAATAAAGTAAAATGAAATGAAATGAAATGAAATGAAATGAAATGAAATGAAATGAAATGAAATGAAATGAAATGAAATGAAATGAAATGAAATGAAATGAAATGAAATGAAATGAAATGAAATGAAATGAAATGAAATGAAATGAAATGAAATGAAATGAAATGAAATGAAATGAAATGAAATGAAATGAAATGAAATGAAATGAAATGAAATGAAATGAAATGAAATGAAATAAAATGAAATAAAATAAAATAAAATAAAATAAAATAAAATAAAATAAAATAAAATAAAATGAAATGAAATGAAATGAAATGAAATGAAATGAAATGAAATGAAATGAAATGAAATGAAATGAAATGAAATAAAATGAAATAAAATGAAATAAAATGAAATAAAATAAAATGAAATGAAATGAAATGAAATGAAATGAAATGAAATGAAATGAAATGAAATGAAATGAAATGAAATGAAATGAAATGAAATGAAATGAAATGAAATGAAATGAAATGAAATGAAATGAAATGAAATGAAATGAAATGAAATGAAATGAAATGAAATGAAATGAAATGAAATGAAATGAAATGAAATGAAATGAAATGAAATAAAATAAAATAAAATAAAATAAAATAAAATAAAATAAAATGAAATGAAATGAAATGAAATGAAATGAAATGAAATAAAATAAAATAAAATAAAATAAAATAAAATAAAATAAAATAAAATAAAATGAAATGAAATGAAATGAAATGAAATGAAATGAAATGAAATGAAATGAAATGAAATGAAATGAAATGAAATGAAATGAAATGAAATGAAATGAAATGAAATGAAATGAAATGAAATGAAATGAAATGAAATGAAATGAAATGAAATGAAATGAAATGAAATGAAATGAAATGAAATGAAATGAAATGAAATGAAATGAAATGAAATGAAATGAAATGAAATGAAATGAAATGAAATGAAATGAAATGAAATGAAATGAAATGAAATGAAATGAAATGAAATGAAATGAAATGAAATGAAATGAAATGAAATGAAATGAAATGAAATGAAATGAAATGAAATGAAATGAAATGAAATGAAATGAAATGAAATGAAATGAAATGAAATGAAATGAAATGAAATGAAATGAAATGAAATGAAATGAAATGAAATGAAATGAAATGAAATGAAATGAAATGAAATGAAATGAAATGAAATGAAATGAAATGAAATGAAATGAAATGAAATGAAATGAAATGAAATGAAATGAAATGAAATGAAATGAAATGAAATGAAATGAAATGAAATGAAATGAAATGAAATGAAATGAAATGAAATGAAATGAAATGAAATGAAATGAAATGAAATGAAATGAAATGAAATGAAATGAAATGAAATGAAATGAAATGAAATGAAATGAAATGAAATGAAATGAAATGAAATGAAATGAAATGAAATGAAATGAAATGAAATGAAATGAAATGAAATGAAATGAAATAAAATGAAATAAAATGAAATAAAATAAAATAAAATAAAATAAAATAAAATAAAATAAAATAAAATAAAATAAAATAAAATAAAATAAAATAAAATGAAATGAAATGAAATGAAATGAAATGAAATGAAATGAAATGAAATGAAATGAAATGAAATGAAATGAAATGAAATGAAATGAAATGAAATGAAATGAAATGAAATGAAATGAAATGAAATGAAATGAAATGAAATGAAATGAAATGAAATGAAATGAAATGAAATGAAATGAAATGAAATGAAATGAAATGAAATGAAATGAAATGAAATGAAATGAAATGAAATGAAATGAAATGAAATGAAATGAAATGAAATGAAATGAAATGAAATGAAATGAAATGAAATGAAATGAAATGAAATGAAATGAAATGAAATGAAATGAAATGAAATGAAATGAAATGAAATGAAATGAAATGAAATGAAATGAAATGAAATGAAATGAAATGAAATGAAATGAAATGAAATGAAATGAAATGAAATGAAATGAAATGAAATGAAATGAAATGAAATGAAATGAAATGAAATGAAATAAAATAAAATAAAATAAAATAAAATAAAATAAAATAAAATATATTAAAATAAAATAAAATAAAATAAAATAAAATAAAATAAAATGAAATGAAATGAAATGAAATGAAATGAAATGAAATGAAATGAAATGAAATGAAATGAAATGAAATGAAATGAAATGAAATGAAATGAAATGAAATGAAATGAAATGAAATGAAATGAAATGAAATGAAATGAAATGAAATGAAATGAAATGAAATGAAATGAAATGAAATGAAATGAAATGAAATGAAATGAAATGAAATGAAATGAAATGAAATGAAATGAAATGAAATGAAATGAAATGAAATGAAATGAAATGAAATGAAATGAAATGAAATGAAATGAAATGAAATGAAATGAAATGAAATGAAATGAAATGAAATGAAATGAAATGAAATGAAATGAAATGAAATGAAATGAAATGAAATGAAATGAAATGAAATGAAATGAAATGAAATGAAATGAAATGAAATGAAATGAAATGAAATGAAATGAAATGAAATGAAATGAAATGAAATGAAATGAAATGAAATGAAATGAAATGAAATGAAATGAAATGAAATGAAATGAAATGAAATGAAATGAAATGAAATGAAATGAAATGAAATGAAATAAAATGAAATAAAATGAAATAAAATAAAATAAAATAAAATAAAATAAAATAAAATAAAATGAAATGAAATGAAATGAAATGAAATGAAATGAAATGAAATGAAATGAAATGAAATGAAATGAAATGAAATGAAATGAAATGAAATGAAATGAAATGAAATGAAATGAAATGAAATGAAATGAAATGAAATGAAATGAAATGAAATGAAATGAAATGAAATGAAATGAAATGAAATGAAATGAAATGAAATGAAATGAAATGAAATGAAATGAAATGAAATGAAATGAAATGAAATGAAATGAAATGAAATGAAATGAAATGAAATGAAATGAAATGAAATGAAATGAAATGAAATGAAATGAAATGAAATGAAATGAAATGAAATAAAATAAAATGAAATAAAATAAAATAAAATAAAATGAAATGAAATGAAATGAAATGAAATGAAATGAAATGAAATGAAATGAAATGAAATGAAATAAAATAAAATAAAATAAAATAAAATAAAATAAAATAAAATAAAATAAAATAAAATAAAATAAAATAAAATAAAATAAAATAAAATAAAATAAAATAAAATAAAATAAAATAAAATAAAATAAAATAAAATAAAATAAAGTAAAATGAAATGAAATGAAATGAAATGAAATGAAATGAAATGAAATGAAATGAAATGAAATGAAATGAAATGAAATGAAATGAAATGAAATGAAATGAAATGAAATGAAATGAAATGAAATGAAATGAAATGAAATGAAATGAAATGAAATGAAATGAAATGAAATGAAATGAAATGAAATGAAATGAAATGAAATGAAATGAAATGAAATGAAATGAAATGAAATGAAATGAAATAAAATGAAATAAAATAAAATAAAATAAAATAAAATAAAATAAAATAAAATAAAATAAAATGAAATGAAATGAAATGAAATGAAATGAAATGAAATGAAATGAAATGAAATGAAATGAAATAAAATGAAATAAAATGAAATAAAATGAAATAAAATAAAATGAAATGAAATGAAATGAAATGAAATGAAATGAAATGAAATGAAATGAAATGAAATGAAATGAAATGAAATGAAATGAAATGAAATGAAATGAAATGAAATGAAATGAAATGAAATGAAATGAAATGAAATGAAATGAAATGAAATGAAATGAAATGAAATGAAATGAAATGAAATGAAATGAAATGAAATGAAATGAAATGAAATGAAATGAAATGAAATGAAATGAAATAAAATAAAATAAAATAAAATAAAATAAAATAAAATAAAATGAAATGAAATGAAATGAAATGAAATGAAATGAAATAAAATAAAATAAAATAAAATAAAATAAAATAAAATAAAATAAAATAAAATGAAATGAAATGAAATGAAATGAAATGAAATGAAATGAAATGAAATGAAATGAAATGAAATGAAATGAAATGAAATGAAATGAAATGAAATGAAATGAAATGAAATGAAATGAAATGAAATGAAATGAAATGAAATGAAATGAAATGAAATGAAATGAAATGAAATGAAATGAAATGAAATGAAATGAAATGAAATGAAATGAAATGAAATGAAATGAAATGAAATGAAATGAAATGAAATGAAATGAAATGAAATGAAATGAAATGAAATGAAATGAAATGAAATGAAATGAAATGAAATGAAATGAAATGAAATGAAATGAAATGAAATGAAATGAAATGAAATGAAATGAAATGAAATGAAATGAAATGAAATGAAATGAAATGAAATGAAATGAAATGAAATGAAATGAAATGAAATGAAATGAAATGAAATGAAATGAAATGAAATGAAATGAAATGAAATGAAATGAAATGAAATGAAATGAAATGAAATGAAATGAAATGAAATGAAATGAAATGAAATGAAATGAATGAAATGAAATGAAATGAAATGAAATGAAATGAAATGAAATGAAATGAAATGAAATGAAATGAAATGAAATGAAATGAAATGAAATGAAATGAAATGAAATGAAATGAAATGAAATGAAATGAAATGAAATGAAATGAAATGAAATGAAATGAAATGAAATGAAATGAAATGAAATGAAATGAAATGAAATGAAATGAAATAAAATGAAATAAAATAAAATAAAATAAAATAAAATAAAATGAAATGAAATGAAATGAAATGAAATGAAATGAAATGAAATGAAATGAAATGAAATGAAATGAAATGAAATGAAATGAAATGAAATGAAATGAAATGAAATGAAATGAAATGAAATGAAATGAAATGAAATGAAATGAAATGAAATGAAATGAAATGAAATGAAATGAAATGAAATGAAATGAAATGAAATGAAATGAAATGAAATGAAATGAAATGAAATGAAATGAAATGAAATGAAATGAAATGAAATGAAATGAAATGAAATGAAATGAAATGAAATGAAATGAAATGAAATGAAATGAAATGAAATGAAATGAAATGAAATGAAATGAAATGAAATGAAATGAAATGAAATGAAATGA
>CAXIUK010000034.1:0-25000 GCA_964034945.1 Chrysopilus asiliformis | reverse complement strand
ATGAAATGAAATGAAATGAAATGAAATGAAATGAAATGAAATGAAATGAAATGAAATGAAATGAAATGAAATGAAATGAAATGAAATGAAATGAAATGAAATGAAATGAAATGAAATGAAATGAAATGAAATGAAATGAAATGAAATGAAATGAAATGAAATGAAATGAAATGAAATGAAATGAAATGAAATGAAATGAAATGAAATGAAATGAAATGAAATGAAATGAAATGAAATGAAATGAAATGAAATGAAATGAAATGAAATGAAATGAAATGAAATGAAATGAAATGAAATGAAATGAAATGAAATGAAATGAAATGAAATGAAATGAAATGAAATGAAATGAAATGAAATGAAATGAAATGAAATGAAATGAAATGAAATGAAATGAAATGAAATGAAATGA
Source organism: Chrysopilus asiliformis (assembly GCA_964034945.1). NCBI lineage: Eukaryota > Metazoa > Arthropoda > Insecta > Diptera > Rhagionidae > Chrysopilus > Chrysopilus asiliformis. The sequence continues at coordinate 24,591 of CAXIUK010000034.1, read as the reverse complement.
AATGAAATGAAATGAAATGAAATGAAATGAAATGAAATGAAATGAAATGAAATGAAATGAAATGAAATGAAATGAAATGAAATGAAATGAAATGAAATGAAATGAAATGAAATGAAATGAAATGAAATGAAATGAAATGAAATGAAATGAAATGAAATAAAATAAAATAAAATGAAATAAAATAAAATAAAATAAAATAAAATAAAATGAAATGAAATGAAATGAAATGAAATGAAATGAAATGAAATGAAATGAAATGAAATGAAATGAAATGAAATGAAATGAAATGAAATGAAATGAAATGAAATGAAATGAAATGAAATGAAATGAAATGAAATGAAATGAAATGAAATGAAATGAAATGAAATGAAATGAAATGAAATGAAATGAAATGAAATGAAATGAAATGAAATGAAATGAAATGAAATGAAATGAAATGAAATGAAATGAAATGAAATGAAATGAAATGAAATGAAATGAAATGAAATGAAATGAAATGAAATGAAATGAAATTAAATTAAATTAAATTAAATTAAATTAAATTAAATTAAATTAAATTAAATTAAATTAAATTAAATTAAATTAAATTAAATTAAATTAAATTAAATTAAATTAAATTAAATTAAATTAAATTAAATTAAATTAAATTAAATTAAATTAAATTAAATTAAATTAAATTAAATTAAATTAAATTAAATTAAATTAAATTAAATTAAATTAAATTAAATTAAATTAAATTAAATTAAATTAAATTAAATTAAATTAAATTAAATTAAATTAAATTAAATTAAATTAAATTAAATTAAATTAAATTAAATTAAATTAAATTAAATTAAATTAAATTAAATTAAATTAAATTAAATTAAATTAAATTAAATTAAATTAAATTAAATTAAATTAAATTAAATTAAATTAAATTAAATTAAATTAAATTAAATTAAATTAAATTAAATTAAATTAAATTAAATTAAATTAAATTAAATTAAATTAAATTAAATTAAATTAAATTAAATTAAATTAAATTAAATTAAATTAAATTAAATTAAATTAAATTAAATTAAATTAAATTAAATTAAATTAAATTAAATTAAATTAAATTAAATTAAATTAAATTAAATTAAATTAAATTAAATTAAATTAAATTAAATTAAATTAAATTAAATGAAATTAAATGAAATTAAATGAAATTAAATGAAATTAAATGAAATTAAATGAAATTAAATGAAATTAAATGAAATTAAATGAAATTAAATGAAATTAAATGAAATTAAATGAAATTAAATGAAATTAAATGAAATTAAATGAAATGAAATGAAATGAAATGAAATGAAATGAAATGAAATGAAATGAAATGAAATGAAATGAAATGAAATGAAATGAAATGAAATGAAATGAAATGAAATGAAATGAAATGAAATGAAATGAAATGAAATGAAATGAAATGAAATGAAATGAAATGAAATGAAATGAAATGAAATGAAATGAAATGAAATGAAATGAAATGAAATGAAATGAAATGAAATGAAATGAAATGAAATGAAATGAAATGAAATGAAATGAAATGAAATGAAATGAAATGAAATGAAATGAAATGAAATGAAATGAAATGAAATGAAATGAAATGAAATGAAATGAAATGAAATGAAATGAAATGAAATGAAATGAAATGAAATGAAATGAAATGAAATGAAATGAAATGAAATGAAATGAAATGAAATGAAATGAAATGAAATGAAATGAAATGAAATGAAATGAAATGAAATGAAATGAAATGAAATGAAATGAAATGAAATGAAATGAAATGAAATGAAATGAAATGAAATGAAATAAAATAAAATAAAATAAAATAAAATAAAATAAAATAAAATAAAATAAAATAAAATAAAATAAAATAAAATAAAATAAAATAAAATAAAATAAAATAAAATAAAATAAAATAAAATAAAATAAAATAAAATAAAATAAAATAAAATAAAATAAAATAAAATAAAATAAAATAAAATAAAATGAAATGAAATGAAATGAAATGAAATGAAATGAAATGAAATGAAATGAAATGAAATGAAATGAAATGAAATGAAATGAAATGAAATGAAATGAAATGAAATGAAATGAAATGAAATGAAATGAAATGAAATGAAATGAAATGAAATGAAATGAAATGAAATGAAATGAAATGAAATGAAATAAAATGAAATAAAATAAAATAAAATAAAATAAAATAAAATAAAATAAAATAAAATAAAATAAAATAAAATGAAATGAAATGAAATGAAATGAAATGAAATGAAATGAAATGAAATGAAATGAAATGAAATGAAATGAAATGAAATGAAATGAAATGAAATGAAATGAAATGAAATGAAATGAAATGAAATGAAATGAAATGAAATGAAATGAAATGAAATGAAATGAAATGAAATGAAATGAAATGAAATTAAATGAAATTAAATGAAATTAAATGAAATTAAATGAAATGAAATGAAATTAAATGAAATTAAATGAAATTAAATGAAATTAAATGAAATTAAATGAAATTAAATGAAATTAAATGAAATTAAATGAAATTAAATGAAATTAAATGAAATTAAATGAAATTAAATGAAATTAAATGAAATTAAATGAAATTAAATGAAATTAAATGAAATTAAATGAAATGAAATGAAATGAAATGAAATGAAATGAAATGAAATGAAATGAAATGAAATGAAATGAAATGAAATGAAATGAAATGAAATGAAATGAAATGAAATGAAATGAAATGAAATGAAATGAAATGAAATGAAATGAAATGAAATGAAATGAAATGAAATGAAATGAAATGAAATGAAATGAAATGAAATGAAATGAAATGAAATGAAATGAAATAAAATAAAATAAAATAAAATAAAATAAAATAAAATAAAATAAAATAAAATGAAATGAAATGAAATGAAATGAAATGAAATGAAATGAAATGAAATGAAATGAAATGAAATGAAATGAAATGAAATGAAATGAAATGAAATGAAATGAAATGAAATGAAATGAAATGAAATGAAATGAAATGAAATGAAATGAAATGAAATGAAATGAAATGAAATGAAATGAAATGAAATGAAATGAAATGAAATGAAATGAAATGATATGAAATGAAATGAAATGAAATGAAATGAAATGAAATGAAATGAAATGAAATGAAATGAAATGAAATGAAATGAAATGAAATGAAATGAAATGAAATGAAATGAAATGAAATGAAATGAAATGAAATGAAATGAAATGAAATGAAATGAAATGAAATGAAATGAAATGAAATGAAATGAAATGAAATGAAATGAAATGAAATGAAATGAAATGAAATGAAATGAAATGAAATGAAATGAAATGAAATGAAATGAAATGAAATGAAATGAAATGAAATGAAATGAAATGAAATGAAATGAAATGAAATGAAATGAAATGAAATGAAATGAAATGAAATGAAATGAAATGAAATGAAATGAAATGAAATGAAATGAAATGAAATGAAATGAAATGAAATGAAATGAAATGAAATGAAATGAAATGAAATGAAATGAAATAAAATAAAATAAAATAAAATAAAATAAAATAAAATAAAATAAAATAAAATAAAATAAAATAAAATAAAATGAAATGAAATGAAATGAAATGAAATGAAATGAAATGAAATGAAATGAAATGAAATGAAATGAAATGAAATGAAATGAAATGAAATGAAATGAAATGAAATGAAATGAAATGAAATGAAATGAAATGAAATGAAATGAAATGAAATGAAATGAAATGAAATGAAATGAAATGAAATGAAATGAAATGAAATGAAATGAAATGAAATGAAATGAAATGAAATGAAATGAAATGAAATGAAATGAAATGAAATGAAATGAAATGAAATGAAATGAAATGAAATGAAATGAAATGAAATGAAATGAAATGAAATGAAATGAAATGAAATGAAATGAAATGAAATGAAATGAAATGAAATGAAATGAAATGAAATGAAATGAAATGAAATGAAATGAAATGAAATGAAATGAAATGAAATGAAATGAAATGAAATGAAATGAAATGAAATGAAATAAAATAAAATAAAATAAAATAAAATAAAATAAAATAAAATAAAATAAAATAAAATAAAATAAAATAAAATAAAATAAAATAAAATAATGAAATGAAATGAAATGAAATGAAATAAATAAAATAAATAAATAAAATAAAATAAAATGAAATGAAATGAAATGAAATGAAATGAAATGAAATGAAATGAAATGAAATGAAATGAAATGAAATGAAATGAAATGAAATGAAATGAAATGAAATGAAATGAAATGAAATGAAATGAAATGAAATGAAATGAAATGAAATGAAATGAAATGAAATGAAATGAAATGAAATGAAATGAAATGAAATGAAATGAAATGAAATGAAATGAAATGAAATGAAATGAAATGAAATGAAATGAAATGAAATGAAATGAAATGAAATGAAATGAAATGAAATGAAATGAAATGAAATGAAATGAAATGAAATGAAATGAAATGAAATGAAATGAAATGAAATGAAATGAAATGAAATGAAATGAAATGAAATGAAATGAAATGAAATGAAATGAAATGAATGAAATGAAATGAAATGAAATGAAATGAAATGAAATGAAATGAAATGAAATGAAATGAAATGAAATGAAATGAAATGAAATAAAATAAAATAAAATAAAATAAAATAAAATAAAATAAAATAAAATAAAATGAAATGAAATGAAATGAAATGAAATGAAATGAAATGAAATGAAATGAAATGAAATGAAATGAAAAATGAAATGAAATGAAATGAAATGAAATGAAATGAAATGAAATGAAATGAAATGAAATGAAATGAAATGAAATGAAATGAAATGAATGAAATGAAATGAAATGAAATGAAATGAAATGAAATGAAATGAAATGAAATGAAATGAAATGAAATGAAATGAAATGAAATGAATGAAATGAAATGAAATGAAATGAAATGAAATGAAATGAAATGAAATGAAATGAAATGAAATGAAATGAAATGAAATGAAATGAAATGAAATGAAATGAAATGAAATGAAATGAAATGAAATGAAATGAAATGAAATGAAATGAAATGAAATGAAATGAAATGAAATGAAATGAAATGAAATGAAATGAAATGAAATGAAATGAAATGAAATGAAATGAAATGAAATGAAATGAAATGAAATGAAATGAAATGAAATGAAATGAAGAAATGAAATGAAATGAAATGAAATGAAATGAAATGAAATGAAATGAAATGAAATGAAAAGAAATGAAATGAAATGAAATGAAATGAAATGAAATGAAATGAAATGAAATGAAATGAAATGAAATGAAATGAAATGAAATGAAATGAAATGAAATGAAATGAAATGAAATGAAATGAAATGAAATGAAATGAAATGAAATGAAATGAAATGAAATAAAATAATAAAATAAAATAAAATAAAATAAAATAAAATAAAATAAAATAAAATAAAATAAAATAAAATAAAATAAAATAAAATAAAATAAATAAAATAAAATAAAATAAAATGAAATGAAATGAAATGAAATGAAATGAAATGAAATGAAATGAAATGAAATGAAATGAAATGAAATGAAATGAAATGAAATGAAATGAAATGAAATGAAATGAAATGAAATGAAATGAAATGAAATGAAATGAAATGAAATGAAATGAAATGAAATGAAATGAAATGAAATGAAATGAAATGAAATGAAATGAAATGAAATGAAATGAAATGAAATGAAATGAAATGAAATGAAATGAAATGAAATGAAATGAAATGAAATGAAATGAAATGAAATGAAATAAATTAAATTAAATTAAATTAAATTAAATTAAATTAAATTAAATTAAATTAAATTAAATTAATTAAATTAAATTAAATTAAATTAAATTAAATTAAATTAAATTAAATTAAATTAAATTAAATTAAATTAAATTAAATTAAATTAAATTAAATTAAATTAAATTAAATTAAATTAAATTAAATTAAATTAAATTAAATTAAATTAAATTAAATTAAATTAAATTAAATTAAATTAAATTAAATTAAATTAAATTAAATTAAATTAAATTAAATTAAATTAAATTAAATTAAATTAAATTAAATTAAATTAAATTAAATTAAATTAAATTAAATTAAATTAAATTAAATTAAATTAAATTAAATTAAATTAAATTAAATTAAATTAAATTAAATTAAATTAAATTAAATTAAATTAAATTAAATTAAATTAAATTAAATTAAATTAAATTAAATTAAATTAAATTAAATTAAATTAAATTAAATTAAATTAAATTAAATTAAATTAAATTAAATTAAATTAAATTAAATTAAATTAAATTAAATTAAATTAAATTAAATTAAATTAAATTAAATTAAATTAAATTAAATTAAATTAAATTAAATTAAATTAAATTAAATTAAATTAAATTAAATTAAATTAAATTAAATTAAATTAAATTAAATTAAATTAAATTAAATTAAATTAAATTAAATTAAATTAAATTAAATTAAATTAAATTAAATTAAATTAAATTAAATTAAATTAAATTAAATTAAATTAAATTAAATTAAATTAAATTAAATTAAATTAAATTAAATTAAATGAAATGAAATGAAATGAAATGAAATTAAATGAAATTAAATGAAATTAAATGAAATTAAATGAAATTAAATGAAATTAAATGAAATTAAATGAAATTAAATGAAATTAAATGAAATTAAATGAAATTAAATGAAATTAAATGAAATTAAATGAAATTAAATGAAATTAAATGAAATTAAATGAAATTAAATGAAATTAAATGAAATTAAATGAAATTAAATGAAATTAAATGAAATTAAATGAAATTAAATGAAATTAAATGAAATGAAATGAAATGAAATGAAATGAAATGAAATGAAATGAAATGAAATGAAATGAAATGAAATGAAATGAAATGAAATGAAATGAAATGAAATGAAATGAAATGAAATGAAATGAAATAAAATAAAATAAAATAAAATAAAATAAAATAAAATAAAATAAAATAAAATGAAATGAAATGAAATGAAATGAAATGAAATGAAATGAAATGAAATGAAATGAAATGAAATGAAATGAAATGAAATGAAATGAAATGAAATGAAATGAAATGAAATGAAATGAAATGAAATGAAATGAAATGAAATGAAATGAAATGAAATGAAATGAAATGAAATGAAATGAAATGAAATGAAATGAAATGAAATGAAATGAAATGAAATGAAATGAAATGAAATGAAATGAAATGAAATGAAATGAAATGAAATGAAATGAAATGAAATGAAATGAAATGAAATGAAATGAAATGAAATGAAATGAAATGAAATGAAATGAAATGAAATGAAATGAAATGAAATGAAATGAAATGAAATGAAATGAAATGAAATGAAATGAAATGAAATGAAATGAAATGAAATGAAATGAAATGAAATGAAATGAAATGAAATGAAATGAAATGAAATGAAATGAAATGAAATGAAATGAAATGAAATGAAATGAAATGAAATGAAATGAAATGAAATGAAATGAAATGAAATGAAATGAAATGAAATGAAATGAAATGAAATGAAATGAAATGAATGAAATGAAATGAAATGAAATGAAATGAAATGAAATGAAATGAAATGAAATGAAATGAAATGAAATGAATGAAATGAAATGAAATGAAATGAAATGAAATGAAATGAAATGAAATGAAATGAAATGAAATGAAATGAAATGAAATGAAATGAAATGAAATGAAATGAAATGAAATGAAATGAAATGAAATGAAATGAAATGAAATGAAATGAAATGAAATGAAATGAAATGAAATGAAATGAAATGAAATGAAATGAAATGAAATGAAATGAAATGAAATGAAATGAAATAAAATAAAATAAAATAAAATAAAATAAAATGAAATGAAATGAAATGAAATGAAATGAAATGAAATGAAATGAAATGAAATGAAATGAAATGAAATGAAATGAAATGAAATGAAATGAAATGAAATGAAATGAAATGAAATGAAATGAAATGAAATGAAATGAAATGAAATGAAATGAAATGAAATGAAATGAAATGAAATGAAATGAAATGAAATGAAATGAAATGAAATGAAATGAAATGAAATGAAATGAAATGAAATGAAATGAAATGAAATGAAATGAAATGAAATGAAATGAAATGAAATGAAATGAAATGAAATGAAATGAAATGAAATGAAATGAAATGAAATGAAATGAAATGAAATGAAATGAAATGAAATGAAATGAAATGAAATGAAATGAAATGAAATAAAATGAAATAAAATAAATAAAATAAAATAAAATAAAATAAAATAAAATGAAATGAAATGAAATGAAATGAAATGAAATGAAATGAAATGAAATGAAATGAAATGAAATGAAATGAAATGAAATGAAATGAAATGAAATGAAATAAAATGAAATAAAATGAAATAAAATGAAATAAAATAAAATGAAATGAAATGAAATGAAATGAAATGAAATGAAATGAAATGAAATGAAATGAAATGAAATGAAATGAAATGAAATGAAATGAAATGAAATGAAATGAAATGAAATGAAATGAAATGAAATGAAATGAAATGAAATGAAATGAAATGAAATGAAATGAAATGAAATGAAATGAAATGAAATGAAATGAAATGAAATGAAATAAAATGAAATAAAATGAAATAAAATGAAATGAAATAAAATAAAATAAAATAAAATAAAATAAAATAAAATAAAATAAAATAAAATAAAATAAAATAAAATAAAATAAAATAAAATAAAATAAAATAAAATAAAATAAAATAAAATAAAATGAAATGAAATGAAATGAAATGAAATGAAATGAAATGAAATGAAATGAAATGAAATGAAATAAAATGAAATGAAATGAAATGAAATGAAATGAAATGAAATGAAATGAAATGAAATGAAATGAAATGAAATGAAATGAAATGAAATGAAATGAAATGAAATGAAATGAAATGAAATGAAATGAAATGAAATGAAATGAAATGAAATGAAATGAAATGAAATGAAATGAAATGAATGAAATGAAATGAAATGAAATGAAATAAAATAAAATAAAATAAAATAAAATAAAAATAAAATAAAATAAAATAAAATGAAATGAAATGAAATGAAATGAAATGAAATGAAATGAAATGAAATGAAATGAAATGAAATGAAATGAAATGAAATGAAATGAAATGAAATGAAATGAAATGAAATGAAATGAAATGAAATGAAATGAAATGAAATGAAATGAAATGAAATGAAATGAAATGAAATGAAATGAAATGAAATGAAATGAAATGAAATGAAATGAATGAAATGAAATGAAATGAAATGAAATGAAATGAAATGAAATGAAATGAAATGAAATGAAATGAAATGAAATGAAATGAAATGAAATGAAATGAAATGAAATGAAATGAAATGAAATGAAATGAAATGAAATGAAATGAAATGAAATGAAATGAAATGAAATGAAATGAAATGAAATGAAATGAAATAAAATGAAATAAAATAAAATAAAATAAAATAAAATAAAATAAAATAAAATAAAATAAAATAAAATAAAATGAAATGAAATGAAATGAAATGAAATGAAATGAAATGAAATAAAATAAAATAAAATAAAATAAAATAAAATGAAATGAAATGAAATGAAATGAAATGAAATGAAATGAAATGAAATGAAATGAAATGAAATGAAATGAAATGAAATGAAATGAAATGAAATGAAATGAAATGAAATGAAATGAATGAAATGAAATGAAATGAAATGAAATGAAATGAAATGAAATGAAATGAAATGAAATGAAATGAAATGAAATGAAATGAAATGAAATGAAATGAAATGAAATGAAATGAAATGAAATGAAATGAAATGAAATGAATGAAATGAAATGAAATGAAATGAAATGAAATGAAATGAAATGAAATGAAATGAAATGAAATGAAATGAAATGAAATGAAATGAAATGAAATGAAATGAAATGAAATGAAATGAAATGAAATGAAATGAAATGAAATGAAATGAAATGAAATGAAATGAAATGAAATGAAATGAAATGAAATGAAATGAAATGAAATGAAATGAAATGAAATGAAATGAAATGAAATGAAATGAAATGAAATGAATGAAATAAAATAAAATAAAATAAAATAAAATAAAAATAAAATAAAATAAAATGAAATGAAATGAAATGAAATGAAATGAAATGAAATGAAATGAAATGAAATGAAATGAAATGAAATGAAATGAAATGAAATGAAATGAAATGAAATGAAATGAAATGAAATGAAATGAAATGAAATGAAATGAAATGAAATGAAATGAAATGAAATGAAATGAAATGAAATGAAATGAAATGAAATGAAATGAAATGAAATGAAATGAAATGAAATGAAATGAATGAAATAAATAAAATAAAATAAAATAAAATAAAAATAAAATAAAATAAAATGAAATGAAATGAAATGAAATGAAATGAAATGAAATGAAATGAAATGAAATGAAATGAAATGAAATGAAATGAAATGAAATGAAATGAAATGAAATGAAATGAAATGAAATGAAATGAAATGAAATGAAATGAAATGAAATGAAATGAAATGAAATGAAATGAAATGAAATGAAATGAAATGAAATGAAATGAAATGAAATGAAATGAAATGAAATGAAATGAAATGAAATGAAATGAAATGAAATGAAATGAAATGAAATGAAATGAAATGAAATGAAATGAAATGAAATGAAATGAAATGAAATGAAATGAAATGAAATGAAATGAAATGAAATGAAATGAAATGAATGAAATAAAATGAAATAAATGAAATAAAATAAAATAAAATAAAATGAAATGAAATGAAATGAAATGAAATGAAATGAAATGAAATGAAATGAAATGAAATGAAATGAAATGAAATGAAATGAAATGAAATGAAATGAAATGAAATGAAATGAATGAAATGAAATGAAATGAAATGAAATGAAATGAAATGAATGAAATGAAATGAAATGAAATGAAATGAAATGAAATGAAATGAAATGAAATGAAATGAAATGAAATGAAATGAAATGAAATGAAATGAAATGAAATGAAATGAAATGAATGAAATGAAATGAAATGAAATGAAATGAAATGAAATGAAATGAAATGAAATGAAATGAAATAAAATAAAATAAAATAAAATGAAATGAAATGAAATGAAATGAAATGAAATGAAATGAAATGAAATGAAATGAAATGAAATGAAATGAAATGAAATGAAATGAAATGAAATGAAATGAAATGAAATGAAATGAAATGAAATGAAATGAAATGAAATGAAATGAAATGAAATGAAATGAAATGAAATGAAATGAAATGAAATGAAATGAAATGAAATGAAATGAAATGAAATGAAATGAAATGAAATGAAATGAAATGAATGAATGAAATGAAATGAAATGAAATGAAATGAAATGAAATGAAATGAAATGAAATGAAATAAATGAAATAAAATAAATGAAATGAAATGAAATGAAATGAAATGAAATGAAATGAAATGAAATGAATGAAATGAAATGAAATGAAATGAAATGAAATGAAATGAAATGAAATGAAATGAAATGAAATGAAATGAAATGAAATGAAATGAAATGAAATGAAATGAAATGAAATGAAATGAAATGAAATGAAATGAAATGAAATGAAATGAAATGAAATGAAATGAAATGAAATGAAATGAAATGAAATGAAATGAAATGAAATGAAATGAAATGAAATGAAATGAAATGAAATGAAATGAAATGAAATGAAATGAAATGAAATGAAATGAAATGAATGAAATGAAATGAAATGAAATGAAATGAAATGAAATGAAATGAAATGAAATGAAATGAAATGAAATGAAATGAAATGAAATGAAATGAAATGAAATGAAATGAAATGAAATGAAATGAAATGAAATGAAATGAAATGAAATGAAATGAAATGAAATGAAATGAAATGAAATGAAATGAAATGAAATGAAATGAAATGAAATGAAATGAAATGAAATGAAATGAAATGAAATGAAATGAAATGAAATGAAATGAAATGAAATGAAATGAAATGAAATGAAATGAAATGAAATGAAATGAAATGAAATGAAATGAAATGAAATGAAATGAAATGAAATGAAATAAAATAAAATGAAATGAAATGAAATGAAATGAAATGAAATGAAATGAAATGAAATGAAATGAAATGAAATGAAATGAAATGAAATGAAATGAAATGAAATGAAATGAAATGAAATGAAATGAAATGAAATGAAATGAAATGAAATGAAATGAAATGAAATGAAATGAAATGAAATGAAATGAAATGAAATGAAATGAAATGAAATGAAATGAAATGAAATGAAATGAAATGAAATGAAATGAAATGAAATGAAATGAAATGAAATGAAATGAAATGAAATGAAATGAAATGAAATGAAATGAAATGAAATGAAATGAAATGAAATGAAATGAAATGAAATGAAATGAAATGAAATGAAATGAAATGAAATGAAATGAAATGAAATGAAATGAAATGAAATGAAATGAAATGAAATGAAATGAAATGAAATGAAATGAAATGAAATGAAATGAAATGAAATGAAATGAAATGAAATGAAATGAAATGAAATGAAATGAAATGAAATGAAATGAAATGAAATGAAATGAAATGAAATGAAATGAAATGAAATGAAATGAAATGAAATGAATGAAATGAAATGAAATGAAATGAAATGAAATGAAATGAAATGAAATGAAATGAAATGAAATGAAATGAAATGAAATGAAATGAATGAAATGAAATGAAATGAAATGAAATGAAATGAAATGAAATGAAATGAAATGAAATGAAATGAAATGAAATGAAATGAAATGAAATGAAATGAAATGAAATGAAATGAAATGAATGAAATGAAATGAAATGAAATGAAATGAAATGAAATGAAATGAAATGAAATGAAATGAAATGAAATGAAATGAAATGAAATGAAATAAAATGAAATAAAATGAAATAAAATAAATAAAATGAAATGAAATGAAATGAAATGAAATGAAATGAAATGAAATGAAATGAAATGAAATGAAATGAAATGAAATGAAATGAAATGAAATGAAATGAAATGAAATGAAATGAAATGAAATGAAATGAAATGAAATGAAATGAAATGAAATGAAATGAAATGAAATGAAATGAAATGAAATGAAATGAAATGAAATGAAATGAAATGAAATGAAATGAAATGAAATGAAATGAAATGAAATGAAATGAAATGAAATGAAATGAAATGAAATGAAATGAAATGAAATGAAATGAAATGAAATGAAATGAAATGAAATGAAATGAAATGAAATGAAATGAAATGAAATGAAATGAAATTAAATGAAATTAAATGAAATTAAATGAAATTAAATGAAATTAAATGAAATTAAATGAAATTAAATGAAATTAAATGAAATTAAATGAAATTAAATGAAATTAAATGAAATTAAATGAAATTAAATGAAATTAAATGAAATTAAATGAAATTAAATGAAATTAAATGAAATTAAATGAAATTAAATGAAATGAAATGAAATGAAATGAAATGAAATGAAATGAAATGAAATGAAATGAAATGAAATGAAATGAAATGAAATGAAATGAAATGAAATGAAATGAAATGAAATGAAATGAAATGAAATGAAATGAAATGAAATGAAATGAAATGAAATGAAATGAAATGAAATGAAATGAAATGAAATGAAATGAAATGAAATGAAATGAAATGAAATGAAATGAAATGAAATGAAATGAAATGAAATGAAATGAAATGAAATGAAATGAAATGAAATGAAATGAAATGAAATGAAATGAAATGAAATGAAATGAAATGAAATGAAATGAAATGAAATGAAATGAAATGAAATGAAATGAAATGAAATGAAATGAAATGAAATGAAATGAAATGAAATGAAATGAAATGAAATGAAATGAAATGAAATGAAATGAAATGAAATGAAATGAAATGAAATGAAATGAAATGAAATGAAATGAAATGAAATGAAATGAAATGAAATGAAATGAAATGAAATGAAATGAAATGAAATGAAATGAAATGAAATGAAATGAAATGAAATGAAATGAAATGAAATGAAATGAAATGAAATGAAATGAAATGAAATGAAATGAAATGAAATGAAATGAAATGAAATGAAATGAAATGAAATGAAATGAAATGAAATGAAATGAAATGAAATGAAATGAAATGAAATGAAATGAAATAAAATAAAATAAAATAAAATAAAATAAAATAAAATAAAATAAAATAAAATAAAATAAAATAAAATGAAATGAAATGAAATGAAATGAAATGAAATGAAATAAAATGAAATGAAATGAAATGAAATGAAATGAAATGAAATGAAATGAAATGAAATGAAATGAAATGAAATGAAATGAAATGAAATGAAATGAAATGAAATGAAATGAAATGAAATGAAATGAAATGAAATGAAATGAAATGAAATGAAATGAAATGAAATGAAATGAAATGAAATGAAATGAAATGAAATGAAATGAATGAAATGAAATGAAATGAAATGAAATGAAATGAAATGAAATGAAATGAAATGAAATGAAATGAAATGAAATGAAATGAAATGAAATGAAATGAAATGAAATGAAATGAAATGAAATGAAATGAAATGAAATGAAATGAAATGAAATGAAATGAAATGAATGAAATGAAATGAAATGAAATGAAATGAAATGAAATGAAATGAAATGAAATGAAATGAAATGAAATGAAATGAAATGAAATGAAATGAAATGAAATGAAATGAAATGAAATGAAATGAAATGAAATGAAATGAAATGAAATGAAATGAAATGAAATGAAATGAATGAAATGAAATGAAATGAAATGAAATGAAATGAAATGAAATGAAATGAAATGAAATGAAATGAAATGAAATGAAATGAAATGAAATGAAATGAAATGAAATGAAATGAAATGAAATGAAATGAAATGAAATGAAATGAAATGAAATGAAATGAAATAAAATGAAATAAAATGAAATAAAATGAAATAAAATAAAATAAAATGAAATGAAATGAAATGAAATGAAATGAAATGAAATGAAATGAAATGAGAAATGAAATGAAATGAAATGAAATGAAATGAAATGAAATGAAATGAAATGAAATGAAATGAAATGAAATGAAATGAAATGAAATGAAATGAAATGAAATGAAATGAAATGAAATGAAATGAAATGAAATGAAATGAAATGAAATGAAATGAAATGAAATGAAATGAAATGAAATGAAATGAAATGAAATGAAATGAAATGAAATGAAATGAAATGAAATGAAATGAAATGAAATGAAATGAAATGAAATGAAATGAAATGAATGAAATGAAATGAAATGAAATGAAAATGAAATGAAATGAAATGAAATGAAATGAAATGAAATGAAATGAAATGAAATGAAATGAAATGAAATGAAATGAAATGAAATGAAATGAAATGAAATGAAATGAAATGAAATGAAATGAAATGAAATGAAATGAAATGAAATGAAATGAAATGAAATGAAATGAAATGAAATGAAATGAAATGAAATGAAATGAAATGAAATGAAATGAAATGAAATGAAATGAAATGAAATGAAATGAAATGAAATGAAATAAAATAAAATAAAATAAAATAAAATAAAATAAAATAAAATAAAATAAAATAAAATAAAATAAAATAAAATGAAATGAAATGAAATGAAATGAAATGAAATGAAATGAAATAAAATAAAATAAAATAAAATAAAATAAAATAAAATAAAATAAAATAAAATAAAATGAATGAAATGAAATGAAATGAAATGAATGAAATGAAATGAAATGAATGAAATGAAATGAAATGAAATGAAATGAAATGAAATGAAATGAAATGAAATGAAATGAAATGAAATGAAATGAAATGAAATGAAATGAAATGAAATGAAATGAAATGAAATGAAATGAAATGAAATGAAATGAAATGAATGAAATGAAATGAAATGAAATAAAATGAAATAAAATGAAATAAAATAAAATAAAATGAAATGAAATGAAATGAAATGAAATGAAATGAAATGAAATGAAATGAAATGAATGAAATGAAATGAAATGAAATGAAATGAAATGAAATGAAATGAAATGAAATGAAATGAAATGAAATGAAATGAAATGAAATGAAATGAAATGAAATGAAATGAAATGAAATGAAATGAAATGAAATGAAATGAAATGAAATGAAATGAAATGAAATGAAATGAAATGAAATGAAATGAAATGAAATAAAATAAAATAAAATAAAATAAAATAAAATAAAATAAAATAAAATAAAATAAAATAAATAAAATAAAATAAAATAAAATAAAATAAAATAAAATGAAATGAAATGAAATGAAATGAAATGAAATGAAATGAAATAAAATAAAATAAAATAAAATAAAATAAAATAAAATAAAATAAAATAAAATAAAATAAAATAAAATAAAATAAAATAAAATAAAATAAAATAAAATAAAATAAAATAAAATAAAATAAAATAAAATAAAATAAAATGAAATGAAATGAAATGAAATGAAATGAAATGAAATGAAATGAAATGAAATGAAATGAAATGAAATGAAATGAAATGAAATGAAATAAATGAAATGAAATGAAATGAAATGAAATGAATGAAATGAAATGAAATGAAATGAAATGAAATGAAATGAAATGAAATGAAATGAAATGAAATGAAATGAAATGAAATGAAATGAAATGAAATGAAATGAAATGAAATGAAATGAAATGAAATGAAATGAATGAAATGAAATGAAATGAAATGAAATGAAATGAAATGAAATGAAATGAAATGAAATGAAATGAAATGAAATGAAATGAAATGAAATGAAATGAAATGAAATGAAATGAAATGAAATGAAATGAAATGAATGAAATGAAATGAAATGAAATGAAATGAAATGAAATGAAATGAAATGAAATGAAATGAAATGAAATGAAATGAAATGAAATGAAAATGAAATGAAATGAAATGAAATGAAATGAAATGAAATGAAATGAAATGAAATGAAATGAAATGAAATGAAATGAAATGAAATGAAATGAAATGAAATGAAATGAAATGAAATGAAATGAAATGAATGAAATGAAATGAAATGAAATGAAATGAAATGAAATGAAAATGAAATGAAATGAAATGAAATGAAATGAAATGAAATGAAATGAAATGAAATGAAATGAAATGAAATGAAATGAAATGAAATGAAATAAAATAAAATAAATGAAATGAAATGAAATGAAATGAAATGAAATGAAATGAAATGAAATGAAATGAAATGAAATGAAATGAAATGAAATGAAATGAAATGAAATGAAATGAAATGAAATGAAATGAAATGAAATGAAATGAAATGAAATGAAATGAAATGAAATGAAATGAAATGAAATGAAATGAAATGAAATGAAATGAAATGAAATAAAATGAAATGAAATGAAATGAAATGAAATGAAATGAAATGAAATGAAATGAAATGAAATGAAATGAAATGAAATGAAATGAAATGAAATGAAATGAAATGAAATGAAATGAAATGAAATGAAATGAAATGAAATGAAATGAAATGAAATGAAATGAAATGAAATGAAATGAAATGAAATGAATGAAATGAAATGAAAAATGAAATTAAATGAAATTAAATGAAATTAAATGAAATTAAATGAAATTAAATGAAATTAAATGAAATTAAATGAAATTAAATTAAATGAAATGAAATGAAATGAAATGAAATGAAATGAAATGAAATGAAATGAAATGAAATGAAATGAAATGAAATGAAATGAAATGAAATGAAATGAAATGAAATGAAATGAAATGAAATGAAATGAAATGAAATGAAATGAAATGAAATGAAATGAAATGAA
Organism: Chrysopilus asiliformis; assembly: GCA_964034945.1. Classification (NCBI taxonomy): domain Eukaryota; kingdom Metazoa; phylum Arthropoda; class Insecta; order Diptera; family Rhagionidae; genus Chrysopilus; species Chrysopilus asiliformis. The sequence continues at coordinate 6,530 of CAXIUK010000034.1, read as the reverse complement.
ATGAAATGAAATGAAATGAAATGAAATGAAATGAAATGAAATGAAATGAAATGAAATGAAATGAAATGAAATGAAATGAAATGAAATGAAATGAAATGAAATGAAATGAAATGAAATGAAATGAAATGAAATGAAATGAAATGAAATGAAATGAAATGAAATGAAATGAAATGAAATGAATGAAATGAAATGAAATGAAATGAAATGAAATGAAATGAAATGAAATGAAATGAAATGAAATGAAATGAAATGAAATGAAATGAAATGAAATGAAATGAAATGAAATGAAATAAAATGAAATAAAATGAAATAAAATGAAATAAAATGAAATAAAATGAAATAAAATGAAATAAATAAAATAAAATGAAATGAAATGAAATGAAATGAAATGAAATGAAATGAAATGAAATGAAATGAAATGAAATGAAATGAAATGAAATGAAATGAAATGAAATGAAATGAAATGAAATGAAATGAAATGAAATGAAATGAAATGAAATGAAATGAAATGAAATGAAATGAAATGAAATGAAATGAAATGAAATGAAATGAAATGAAATGAAATGAAATGAAATGAAATGAAATGAAATGAAATGAAATGAAATGAAATGAAATGAAATGAAATGAAATGAAATGAAATGAAATGAAATGAAATGAAATGAAATGAAATGAAATGAAATGAAATGAAATGAAATGAAATGAAATGAAATGAAATGAAATGAAATGAAATGAAATGAAATGAAATGAAATGAAATGAAATGAAATGAAATGAAATGAAATGAAATGAAATGAAATGAAATGAAATGAAATGAAATGAAATGAAATAAAATAAAATAAAATAAAATAAAATAAAATAAAATAAAATAAAATAAAATAAAATAAAATAAAATAAAATAAAATAAAATAAAATAAAATAAATAAAATAAAATAAAATAAAATAAAATAAAATAAAATAAAATAAAATAAAATGAAATGAAATGAAATGAAATGAAATGAAATGAAATGAAATGAAATAAAATAAATAAAATAAAATAAAATAAAATAAAATAAAATGAAATGAAATGAAATGAAATGAAATGAAATGAAATGAAATGAAATGAAATGAAATGAAATGAAATGAAATGAAATGAAATGAAATGAAATGAAATGAAATGAAATGAATGAAATGAAATGAAATGAAATGAAATGAAATGAAATGAAATGAAATGAAATGAAATGAAATGAAATGAAATGAAATGAAATGAAATGAAATGAAATGAAATGAAATGAAATGAAATGAAATGAAATGAAATGAAATGAAATGAAATGAAATGAAATGAAATGAAATGAAATGAAATGAAATGAAATGAAATGAAATGAAATGAAATGAAATGAAATGAAATGAAATGAAATGAAATGAAATGAAATGAAATGAAATGAAATGAAATGAAATGAAATGAAATGAAATGAAATGAAATGAAATGAAATGAAATGAAATGAAATGAAATGAAATGAAATGAAATGAAATGAAATGAAATGAAATGAAATGAAATGAAATGAAATGAAATGAAATGAAATGAAATGAAATGAAATGAAATGAAATGAAATGAAATGAAATGAAATGAAATGAAATGAAATGAAATGAAATGAAATGAAATGAAATGAAATGAAATGAAATGAAATGAAATGAAATGAAATGAAATGAAATGAAATGAAATGAAATGAAATGAAATAAAATGAAATAAATGAAATAAAATAAAATAAATGAAATGAAATGAAATGAAATGAAATGAAATGAAATGAAATGAAATGAAATGAAATGAAATGAAATGAAATGAAATGAAATGAAATGAAATGAAATGAAATGAAATGAAATGAAATGAAATGAAATGAAATGAAATGAAATGAAATGAAATGAAATGAAATGAAATGAAATGAAATGAAATGAAATGAAATGAAATGAAATGAAATGAAATGAAATGAAATGAAATGAAATGAAATGAAATGAAATGAAATGAAATGAAATGAAATGAAATGAAATGAAATGAAATGAAATGAAATGAAATGAAATGAAATGAAATGAAATGAAATGAAATGAAATGAAATGAAATGAAATGAAATGAAATGAAATGAAATGAAATGAAATGAAATGAAATGAAATGAAATGAAATGAAATGAAATGAAATGAAATGAAATGAAATGAAATGAAATGAAATGAAATGAAATGAAATGAAATGAAATGAAATGAAATGAAATGAAATGAAATGAAATGAAATGAAATGAAATGAAAATAAAATAAAATAAAATAAAATAAAATAAAATAAAATAAAATAAAATAAAATAAAATAAAATGAAATGAAATGAAATGAAATGAAATGAAATAAAATAAAATAAAATAAAATAAAATAAAATAAAATAAAATAAAATAAAATAAAATGAAATGAAATGAAATGAAATGAAATGAAATGAAATGAAATGAAATGAAATGAAATGAAATGAAATGAAATGAAATGAAATGAAATGAAATGAAATGAAATGAAATGAAATGAAATGAAATGAAATGAAATGAAATGAAATGAAATGAAATGAAATGAAATGAAATGAAATGAAATGAAATGAAATGAAATGAAATAAAATGAAATAAAATGAAATAAAATAAAATAAAATGAAATGAAATGAAATGAAATGAAATGAAATGAAATGAAATGAAATGAAATGAAATGAAATGAAATGAAATGAAATGAAATGAAATGAAATGAAATGAAATAAAATGAAATAAAATAAAATAAAATAAAATAAAATAAAATAAAATAAAATAAAATAAAATAAAATAAAATAAAATAAAATAAAATAAAATGAAATGAAATGAAATGAAATGAAATGAAATGAAATGAAATGAAATGAAATGAAATGAAATGAAATGAAATGAAATAAATGAAATGAAATGAAATGAAATGAAATGAAATGAAATGAAATGAAATGAAATGAAATGAAATGAAATGAAATGAAATGAAATGAAATGAAATGAAATGAAATGAAATGAAATGAAATGAAATGAAATGAAATGAAATGAAATGAAATGAAATGAAATGAAATGAAATGAAATGAAATGAAATGAAATGAAATGAAATGAAATGAAATGAAATGAAATGAAATGAAATGAAATGAAATGAAATGAAATGAAATGAAATGAAATGAAATGAAATGAAATGAAATGAAATGAAATGAAATGAAATGAAATGAAATGAAATGAAATGAAATGAAATGAAATGAAATGAAATGAAATGAAATGAAATGAAATGAAATAAAATGAAATAAAATAAAATAAAATGAAATGAAATGAAATGAAATGAAATGAAATGAAATGAAATGAAATGAAATGAAATGAAATGAAATGAAATGAAATGAAATGAAATGAAATGAAATGAAATGAAATGAAATGAAATGAAATGAAATGAAATGAAATGAAATGAAATGAAATGAAATGAAATGAAATGAAATGAAATGAAATGAAATGAAATGAAATGAAATGAAATGAAATGAAATGAAATGAAATGAAATGAAATGAAATGAAATGAAATAAAATGAAATGAAATGAAATGAAATGAAATGAAATGAAATGAAATGAAATGAAATGAAATGAAATGAAATGAAATGAAATGAAATGAAATGAAATGAAATGAAATGAAATGAAATGAAATGAAATGAAATGAAATGAAATGAAATGAATGAAATGAAATGAAATGAATGAAATGAAATGAAATGAAATGAAATGAAATGAAATTAAATGAAATTAAATGAAATTAAATGAAATTAAATGAAATTAAATGAAATTAAATGAAATTAAATGAAATTAAATGAAATTAAATGAAATGAAATGAAATGAAATGAAATGAAATGAAATGAAATGAAATGAAATGAAATGAAATGAAATGAAATGAAATGAAATGAAATGAAATGAAATGAAATGAAATGAAATGAAATGAAATGAAATGAAATGAAATGAAATGAAATGAAATGAAATGAAATGAAATGAAATGAAATGAAATGAAATGAAATGAAATGAAATGAAATGAAATGAAATGAAATGAAATGAAATGAAATGAAATGAAATGAAATGAAATGAAATGAAATGAAATGAAATGAAATGAAATGAAATGAAATGAAATGAAATGAAATGAAATGAAATGAAATGAATGAATGAAATGAAATAAAATGAAATAAAATGAAATAAAATGAAATAAAATGAAATAAAATGAAATAAAATGAAATAAAATGAAATAAAATAAAATAAAATGAATGAAATGAAATGAAATGAAATGAAATGAAATGAAATGAAATGAAATGAATGAAATGAAATGAAATGAAATGAAATGAAATGAAATGAAATGAAATGAAATGAAATGAAATGAAATGAATGAAATGAAATGAAATGAAATGAAATGAAATGAAATGAAATGAAATGAAATGAATGAAATGAAATGAAATGAAATGAAATGAAATGAATGAAATGAAATGAAATGAAATGAAATGAAATGAAATGAAATGAAATGAAATGAAATGAAATGAAATGAAATGAAATGAAATGAAATGAAATGAAATGAAATGAAATGAAATGAAATGAAATGAAATGAAATGAAATGAAATGAAATGAAATGAATGAAATGAAATGAAATGAAATGAAATGATGAATGAAATGAAATGAAATGAAATAAATAAAATAAAATAAAATAAAATAAAATAAAATAAAATAAAATAAAATAAAATAAAATAAAATAAAATAAAATAAAATAAAATAAAATAAAATAAAATAAAATAAAATAAAATAAAATAAAATAAAATAAAATAAAATAAAATAAAATAAAATAAAATAAAATAAAATAAAATGAAATGAAATGAAATGAAATGAAATGAAATGAAATGAAATAAAATAAAATAAAATAAAATAAAATAAAATAAAATAAAATGAAATGAAATGAAATGAAATGAAATGAAATGAAATGAAATGAAATGAAATGAAATGAAATGAAATGAAATGAAATGAAATGAAATGAAATGAAATGAAATGAAATGAAATGAAATGAAATGAAATGAAATGAAATGAAATGAAATGAAATGAAATGAAATGAAATGAAATGAAATGAAATGAAATGAAATGAAATGAAATGAAATAAAATGAAATAAAATGAAATAAAATAAAATAAAATGAAATGAAATGAAATGAAATGAAATGAAATGAAATGAAATGAAATGAAATGAAATGAAATGAATGAATGAAATGAAATGAATGAAATGAAATGAAATGAAATGAAATGAAATGAAATGAAATGAAATGAAATGAAATGAAATGAAATGAAATGAAATGAAATGAAATGAAATGAAATGAAATGAAATGAAATGAAATGAAATGAAATGAAATGAAATGAAATGAAATGAAATGAAATGAAATGAAATGAAATGAAATGAAATGAAATGAAATGAAATGAAATGAAATGAAATGAAATGAAATGAAATGAAATGAAATGAAATGAAATGAAATGAAATGAAATGAAATGAAATGAAATGAAATGAAATGAAATGAAATGAAATGAAATGAAATGAAATGAAATGAAATGAAATGAAATGAAATGAAATGAAATGAAATGAAATGAAATAAATAAATAAAATAAAATAAAATAAAATAAAATAAAATAAAATAAAATAAAATAAAATAAAATAAAATGAAATGAAATGAAATAAAATAAAATAAAATAAAATAAAATAAAATAAAATAAAATAAAATAAATAAATAAAATGAAATGAAATGAAATGAAATGAAATGAAATGAAATGAAATGAAATGAAATGAAATGAAATGAAATGAAATGAAATGAATGAAATGAAATGAAATGAAATGAAATGAAATGAAATGAAATGAAATGAAATGAAATGAAATGAAATGAAATGAAATGAAATGAAATGAAATGAAATGAACATGAAATGAAATGAAATGAAATGAAATGAAATGAAATGAAATGAAATGAAATGAAATGAAATGAAATGAAATGAAATGAAATGAAATGAAATGAAATGAAATGAAATGAAATGAAATGAAATGAAATGAATGAAATGAAATGAAATGAAATGAAATGAAATGAAATGAAATGAAATGAAATGAAATGAAATGAAATGAAATGAAATGAAATGAAATGAAATGAAATGAAATGAAATGAAATGAAATGAAATGAAATGAAATGAAATGAAATGAAATGAAATGAAATGAAATGAAATGAAATGAAATGAAATGAAATGAAATGAAATGAAATGAAATGAAATGAAATGAAATGAAATGAAATGAAATGAAATGAAATGAAATGAAATGAAATGAAATGAATGAATGAAATGAAATGAAATGAAATGAATGAAATGAAATGAAATGAAATGAAATGAAATGAAATGAAATGAAATGAAATGAAATGAAATAAAATGAAATAAAATAAAATAAAATGAAATGAAATGAAATGAAATGAAATGAAATGAAATGAAATGAAATGAAATGAAATGAAATGAAAT